>JARQOD010007176.1:0-40031 GCA_033576555.1 Oophaga sylvatica | reverse complement strand
AATGGTACGCCGATACATAAAAATCGGCGATACCCGATACCGTCCGGAATCCCCATTAGCGGGGAACAAAATACGCAACTAAAAAAACCCATTTTTCCCTTGTAAACAAAAATTAACACATAGAAAAATTTAAATATATAAATGTCTTTGAAAAAATTTATTACATAAGATAGTTTTACCTTCTACAAGTAAAATATCCTCTCTGATTCAATTGCCGGGTAAGGGGTTTCATAAAAAACCAGAAGCACCCACAGAAATGCCATTGGTTACATGGGGTTCCCTGTTTTTCATGTCGTTTGCTATTGTTTTGCACAAACAAAAAAAATCTTATGGTGAAAAATTTTACACCGGGGGGTTAATTAAAGGTGAAAATTTAGTTTAAAAAAAACGGACTTTTTTCAACGAATTTTAACACTTTAAAAAACCCCCCTGGGTGTTTAATTTTTTGCACACATAGGTTTTAATTTGTTTTGAAAAATTTGATAGCAAAGGACAGAAAAGACGGGTTAACCATGAACCCCAAGTGTCTTTATGTGGGGTCACCGCCCGAAAGACACGGTGACATGGTTAACCATGTCTTTTTCATTCCTTTCTATCTATTTCACAAAAAAAATTAAATCAGATTGGAAAATTTCACACTGGGGGGGGAATTAAAAGGTGTAAATTCTTGAAAAAAAAGGGATTTTTGCTACATTCCCCCAAAAAAAACCCCCACAGGTGAAATTTTGCCACTAGAATTTTTTAAAATTGTTTTGCAAATTGATAGCAAGGCATAAAAAAAAGGGTTAACCCATTACCCAAGTGTCATTTCATGGGGGTTCTGATTTTCAAAAAAACCGGCAATTGAATTAGGGCTATTTCAGTAAAAGGTTGAACACAAATTAAAATATTTTATATTTTCCCAAAAAATTCAATGACAGATTATATATATAAGAGGTTTAAAAATTGCTAAAAAAAAAAAAATGCTGGGCTCCCGCCCTTTTTCGCAACCAGACAGACAAAGCCAGTGGGGGGGGCAGAAAAAACCCAGAGGGGACCAATTATTTTTTGCCCCCCCCCGGAACAAAACATTGCCCCCAGACCCCCCAAAAAGACAAATTAAATTTGATTCCCCCCTTTCGGGACTTTCCCCGTTTTTTCCCCATTGCCTGTAGCGGGGCGAATGGGTTAATAGGGGTTTTAAAGCCACCTTGCATTGAATGCCCTTAAGGGGGTTAATAATTTTGGGGCTGTCAATTAGACAACTATCAATTTTAACCCTATTGCATGAAATAAATAAAAAACACACAATTTTTAAAATTAAAAATCATTTTAATGAAAAAGACACTGTTTTTGCCCATATTTTATTTTACGCAAAAACCCTTCCTGTAATAAAAAAAAATAAAAAAAGCAAAATTATTCTTCCCTACCCATGCCAGTAGGTCCCACGGTGTAACCCTTAAAAAGGGTTATGTTTTACTGCGGGGACCGCAGCTAATGCTGCAGCCTCACAGTAAACCCCAAATGATGATTCCTCTCCTCCCTGAAGGAATAAAGGCTGGGTGTCACATAACGATACCCGCGATCCCGAAACGATATGCCTTGCAGATCGCTGGTGTATCGCTACATGATCGCTGCTGGTGCCAAACGGGGCAGTCAGGCCGTCTGGGCAGAACACTGCGGGGTAACATCGTTTAAAGGGCCCGTCTCCATGGGATATCCCCCGGAATCGCTGCTGGTCACAAGTTTGTGACGCAGCAGCGAGCTCACCCGATATCGTGTGTGTACATTCAGCGACGTCACCCCCCTGCGGGTATCGTGTCGTCGCAGAAATGTCAGGACCTTTTTTTTATCGTGTTTCCCTCTGACAGGCACGCTCGCTGGTGTGGGCAGGCGGGAGACCCGTCCCCTGGTAACCAAGGGACCAGCGGGTTTCCAGGCACCGCGCCGCTTGGAAACCCGCTGTGTCTTTGGGTACCAGCCCGCATCAGGGGCGGGGAAAATAAGGTACACAGGGGTTTCTAGGCCGCCCCGCGCCTGGGAAAACCCCTGTTTACCTTGGTTTCCAGCGGATCGCGGTCCCCGCTTCCAGCAGCGATGCGTGCCTTTCAGCGGGAACCAGCGATCAAAAAAAGGCCTGACATTTCAGCGCATCAGCGTACCCGGAGGGGGGGATCGTCGCAAAAAGTCACACACAGCATATCGCTGGTTTAGCTCGCTGCTGCGTCAAAAAACTAGTGATCAGCAGCGATTCGGTAGCGATATCGCCATGTGGAGGGCCTTAAGGGGAAAAGCTTAATTGATTGCTTTCCCCTTTCATTCAGGTCACCCAGGGACACAATCATGACGTCAGGGGAATGTTTAAACAAAATGGGGTTCCTTTTCAAAAAAAAAAAATGGCGGGGGGTCCCCCCTTTTTTTTTTTTTAACCAGCCAGAGAAGCAGACCGCGAGGCCCTATTTTCAGGCTGTAAGGAGCAAGATCCGGGGACCTTGCCACCTGAAAAAAAGGCCACAGCAGTCTCATACTTGGTTATTAACAAAAAAGGGGATCCCCCGAAAAAAAATTGGCGTGGGGGCCCCCCTATTTTTTTTAAACCAGCCAGAGAAGCAAACCGCTGAGGCCTGGATTTTCAGGTGTAAGGACCAAAGATCCGGACCTTGCCCCCTGATAATCCAGGCCACAGCAGTTGCATATCTTGGTGATTAACAAAAATAGGGATCCCCTCAAAAATTTGGATGGGGCCCCCCCCTATTTTTGTTAACCGCCAGATGAAGCAGCCCCGCTGAGGCCTTTTTTTTTCAGGTGGAAGGATCCAATACCCAGGACCTTGCAACCCCGTTTAATACCGGCCACAGCAGTCACTTAGTTTGGGGTGGTTAAAAAAAAATGGGGACCCCCTCGAAAAAAAAAACCGTGGGGACCCCCCCTATTTTTGAAACCCCGCCAAGTAAAATGCAGACTGCTGCGGCCTGGTTTTAAAAGTTGTCAAGGCCCATGGTTTTGGGCCCCTCAACAGCCTGTAATACAGGTACGCAACCCCACTTTTGGGCACAAAAATTGCCAATTGTGGCACTTTACCGGCTTTTCCCCAAATTGCCCTTTTTGGGGTGGCAAGGGGGGGTATAAAGGGGTTAATGACCGTTGATTGCAGGTACAATAACCCCGGGTTAATAATGGAAGGTGTCAAAAAGAACCGATCCATTTTAATCCCAAATTTTTAAAAGCATAAAAAAAAGACACAGCAGAAAAAGTTTTTTTAAATGAAAAAAAGGAAACACATTTTAAAATTAATTTTTTGACTCTCATTCTGCGACGCCATCGTTCCCCTGAAAAAAAAAAAAAAAAAAAAACCAACATATACCCCCTGCCCACGCAGTCCATATAAAGTGCCCCCGACGACCAACTTGCTACTCGCAATGACGGGCGACCCGTCATCGCGACACAGCAAGCTGATCTTTTCCCCGGCTGCCTCATCGGACTGACTGCTTTCGGCCGGGATTCCCCGCGTCACGCAGTTTTTTGCGGAAACTGCATGTGCCCCCGGGGGAAAAAAAGATTGGGGGCCCTCAAGTTTTTCCCGGACGGCCCCCCGGAGTCTTCGACAGGTATTTGCCCCTCCCCCCCGACAGCCCCCCACCCCGGGAACTGACAGTGACAGTAAAACCCCCCCATTCGGTCCCCCAAAAAACAAAAAAATTTTGGAAAACCGGGAAAAGGAATTCCGAAAAAACCCCCCCAAAATGGGCCCCATACCGTATTTGCAGTATGGGGAATCCCAAAACCTTTTTTGGGGCAGCCATGACCTGTTTTGAAGATTTTTTGCTAGAGATTTTCCGCTTTTAAACTCTAGAGGGACCAATGAATGAAGCATTTTTTTTGACAACCCCCCCAAGAAAAAGACAGGGAAATTTCAAAAAAAAAAAAAGGGGTTTGATTTTTTGGGGAACCTATGATGCACAATGGGGTCAGGTATCCCCTTATTCTTAAAAAATTTGGGGGGGTTTTTTTTGGCAACCCCCAAATTTAAAAAGGGTTTGTGGCTCCGTTCCCAGTGTCACTTTTAGGGAGGTGGGATTATTGGGGATAAGGGCCAAGTTATACAAGGCCAAAAGGGGCCCCGGTATTGGTATAAAACCCAAATTGGGGGTTTTTTTGATGTGGGTTTATGTCCCCGGGGAAGATTTTTTAAAAGCTCAGCAAAAGGGAGGACATACCGATTGGGGTTTTTTGGGAAAATTTTTAAAAACCGCGGGTCTGGGTATAAAAAAACCCCCTTTGTACTTCCCAAGGTTTTAAAAATTTGGTTTAAAACAATTGGGAATAAGGGTAAGAGTAGGTAAATTTATTATTTTAGGAAAAACGGGATACCCCCGTGGCCCGCCACATGAATAAAGGGTACTAAGGGGCTTTTAACCAAAAAAAAATTAATTTCTGTTTGGGGGAAAATTTTTAAACCCCCAAAAAAAGGGGGGGGGGGATCGGGGCAGACTTTTTTCGAAAAAGGGAAAAGGAGTGGTTTTAAATGCAATCCTCCCCCCCAAAATGTTTAAATGAATGCCTGTAATGCGTGCTTTATTTATTGTTCTAGTAAAATTTTGCCTTTGTGGGGCTCAAACCCGGGGTTTTTGGATAAACCCAATTTTGGTTCATACCTTTTAAAATTTTTCCCCAAATTTTGGGTTCCCCTCTTTGGTTTTATATCGTTTATTTTTTGTTGTTTTAAAATTTTGGGGTTTTGGTAAAAATTATATGTTTCTTTTAAAAATTTGTGTTTTTTTGTATATAAAAAAACCCGGTTTTGAAAGAATTAAGTTTTTTTCAAATTAAAATTTTTTTTGGTATATCCCCCTTAAAAGGGGAAAAAGTCATCCCCCCCGATAGAAAAAATAATTTTTTAAATTCCCATTATTTTTCGGGGGTTATTTTATATCAGGACGTGTACAATCGTTCCCTTTTCGTATACAGTTGTACTTTTTAATAGATCACATGACTCTAGCACTTCCGGTAGCCGTATGCTGGCGGGGGAAAGATACAGGGCGAGGGAACCCCCCCGGGTATAGCATTTTAAAAGGGGGGGGGGTTTTAATTAGCTTAACCCAGAAGTGTTACTGCCGACAAAAAGGGGGGGGCGGGGTCTATATGGACTTTAAAAATTTTGGAGGGGGTTTTTTAAACCCCCCCTCTTTCCTGCCCCCCGGGGCTATGCCAAGCATCGGGGCCCCCCCGGCATCCCGTATTTTTTCCCCCCTGAAAAACCGGAGGGGGGGGGAAAAACGCGCGGGACAATTTATGCCGTCTCATACTTTTAATTTTTTTTGCGTTGCTTTATCAATATCCCCCCCCGGGTGGCTTGATTTTTTTGATCGTGGGAAAAAATTTTTAAAAAGTTTACCCCATTTACAATGCTTACAAAATTTTTGGGGGATGGACATTGTTCCAATTTATTCCCAGCAGCTACTTTATTTTTGGGGTTTTTTTTTCTTTTGATTTACTGCAACTATTTGCTAAATCATCAAAATTAAAGGATTTTTTCCCCTTTTCTCTCTCCCCTTAAATTTTTTTTGTTTTCCCACCTATATTATTAGGGTACCCCCCGGGAAGGGGTTTAGCCCCACGGTGGTGGGGGCCCCAAAAAACGTTTTTTTAGGGTGCCAACCCCCAGGGGAAAGGGAAAAGGGGGAAAAGGAAAGGCGTATAATGGGGTTTTTTGAAAAGGTTTTGGTCTGAAATCATTGATTTATTTTTTGGGTTTATTTTTTTTTTAAAAAAACCCACCAGGGGGTTTTGGTGTTTTTTTCCCTAGTAAAAAAGTTTTAAATTTTTTTTAAGGGAAATTTAGTGCAAAAATGTTCTCTTTCCCTCAAAAATTTTTTGTTAAAAAAATTTAGCCTTGCACGCGTGAAATTTTCCCCCACTGGCCAAGCTGTCCTGCAATTTTTTTTTTTTTTAAAACCTTTTTTTTTTCTGTACAGGCCTGCCAAAAAACCCCGCTGCGGGGAGGTCGATCCCTTTGGGGCGGTTTTTTTCTTCAACTACCCCCAGCGCCCCCCCTTTTTCCCCCAAGGGATCCCAATCCGGGTCATCAATTTGGGTTCATCCCCTCCTCTTCAATTTCATCTGCACCTTCCTCTGTGTCACGTGTAAGGTAAAAATTAGGGGGGGAAACCCGGGCCCCCGGGTTTTTGGGGGCCCAGTTCGGGTCATGGATGCGAGGGAAAGTAGTGTCTGGGTGAATGTACCAGCAGAATTTTTGCAGTGGCTGTCACAGTGCACTCCATCTCTGATTCGGGTTGGCGGGGGAAAATTTTCGGAAATTTTTTTTTAAAAACCGGGCCCTTTGGGGGGGAAAGGGGCCCAGGGGATAATCTAAGGGGGGGCTTCAGAAACCCTTTTTTTTTGGGGGGGGAAAGCAAAAAAGGGAAAAAAGGGTTGTTTTTGGGGGGGCCCCCACATAAAATCAGTGCTTGCATTTTTGAAATTCAAAGGGGAAAGGAAAAAAGGGCTGGGGGGCTGTTTTGGCAATGTAAGCCAAAACCTGTTCCGGGCCCCCGGCAAAAAAAACCCCAGTTTACCTACTCCCGTAAACCTTTAAACCTTTTTTAAAATTTTTTAATAAAATTTTTATCTTTTTTTTATATTAAATAAAAAATTAAAAATTTTTAATATTTTTTTTTTTAAAATAAAAAATAAAATATATTTATTAAAAACCTTTACAGGTATACGTTAGGGATAAAGTAAAGCTCCGTATATATTTCAGGGGCAGACACAGACCTCCCCAGGCTCAGTCGGATTACCCCAAAGAATATAAAAGTAAAAAAAAGGGTATGTTCAGCAGTAGTTTTTAGCGATGGGATACCGAAAATAGGGTATCGGCCGTATTAGCTTATGGACTTTCGAAAAAGACTTTGTATTTTTCCCCTAAGATACCGGAATCGGAATTTTTCACTGTCACTGTGATTGTTTCCCCCCCGGTCGGGTTGTCGGAGTCAAAGGGGAAATTTCCCGGGGAGAAATCTCCCCGGGGGTGGCCTGATGGTTGATGGCCGCCAACTTTCCCCGGGGGTCACATGCAGTTTTTTGCAAAAACCCGCAGGACTGCTGGGTAATCCCCCGGGCCCGGTTTAAAACATCATCCGATGAAGGGCACCGCCGGGGAACAGTAATCAGCTGTGCGCGCCGGGGGTTACACCTTGCCGCATTTTCCCATGTAGAGGCGGACGTCGTGGGACAGTCGTTATTGGAGCGTGGGGGGTGGTATATGTTGGGGTTTTTTTTTTTTTTTTTACGGAATTAGGGGTCGCCCAAAAAGGGGAAAAAGGGGTAAAAAAAAAAGAAAGAAAACTGTGTTTTCTTTTATTTTTTAAAAAACTTTTTTTTTGCTGGGTCTTTTTTTTTTTACATTTTTTAAAAAATTTTTTAAATTTAAAATGGATCGGTGCTTATTGACACCTCTACTTATTAACCCGGGCTTTTTTTCCCCCTGCAACAAAGGTTTACATTTCCCCTTATTACCCACTTGCCACCGTCAGGGGAGTGGGGGAGCCCCCGGGAAAGTGCCCCAATTGGCACCCTCTTTTGATCGCCAATTGGGGGGCTGCTGCAGTGGTATTATCGGCTGTTGAGGGGCCCCAAAATTTCCTTTGGGCCCCCTTGGCAGTTTTTAATACCAGGGCCCCCGGGGGTCTCCATTTTACTTTTGGCGGTTAACAAAATTGGGGGGGCCCCCCCCGCCGTTTTTTTTTTTTTTAGGGGGGCCCCCCTTTTTTTTTTTAACCACCAAGCAAAAAAAATGCGTGGCCTGGTATTAAACGGCGGCAAGGCCATGGATATTGGGTCCTTTTCCCGCCTGAAAAACCCCGGCCTCCCCGCGGATGCTTCCTGGCTGGTTAACAAAAATTGGGGGGGCCCACCCCAATTTTTTTTGAGGGGATCCCCTATTTTTTTTTAACCGCCCAAATATGCAAAACGCTGTGGCCTGGTATTATCGGCGGCAAGGCCATGGTTTTTTGGGTCCTTAACACCCGAAAACCAGGGGCCCCAGCACTGTTCATTTTGGTGGTTAAAAAAAAAGGGGGGGGCCCCCTCCAAATTTTTTTTGAGGGGATCCCCTATTTTTTTTTAACAGCAAAATAAGCGACTGCGTGGCCTGGTTTATCGGCTGGAAAACAGGGGGGGAAATGAGCCACCGGGACACCGGGAAAAAAACCGTTTGGGGCCCCGCTCCTCGTGGGGGCCCCGATTTTAAAAAGGGAAAAGGTGCGGGCAGAGGGGGGGTCCCCGGGGGCCCCGCGCTCTGGGGGGCCCCCCGGAGGCTACCTACAGTAAAGTATCGGGGTGCCCCATGGGCCCCCAACCGTACGGGGGTTTTAGGGTGTATCGGCCCCAAAAAAGGGAGGTTTTTTTGGGGGGAAAGGTATGGGTTTTTGATTAGCTTGAAATGGGTGTGGCGGGGCGTGGGTTTTTAAAAAAATTTGCAACGGGTGCTATGCCCCGATCCTTGGGCCCCTTTCCCGTTTCAAAATTTTTTGGGGGGTTTTGCGTTACCTCCAAAACCCTTTTGGCATGCTCCCCCTACGCGACGGATGGTTTTTCCCCCCTGGGGGGGTCCCCCTCCCACCCTGGACTAAAGCATCCACCCCTTTGGCTCTGTGGGGGAACGTGGCATGGCCTAAAAAATTTTCCCGCAGCGGCACAGCGTGCACAGCCTTTTTCCTCTTTCCCTTCTTCAAAGGTTTGGGGGAAAAAAAGAGGGGGCCCCAAAAAAAAATTTTTTTCTGGGGGCCCCCCAAATACTCCTTTCCCACGCTGCTGGAAGGTCCTGGGTTTGGGGCCCCTTTAAAAACCCTTTAAAAAAATGCCCTCAGGGACGGGGGGGAATTTGAAATCAGGGGGCCCCTACAAAAGTCTGAAGGGCCCCCCCCCCAGCCCATTGTAAATTAAAGGGGTAGCACAATTTGGGGCAATTAAAAAAAAAAAATTATTATGCCCCATGATTGTGGGCCCCCAATTGCCCAATTTTCTGCCCCCCCCCTTTAAATTTTGCCCCCTAGTGCTCCCTGTATAGGCCCTTTTGCTTTGGGAGCGCTGCAACCAAAAAAAAAAAGCTACCACTTTTCGTCGCTGGGGGCCCGGGCCCGTGTTTGACAGGGGGGACACCAGGTCCGATGTTTCCGTTTGCTCAGGGCCCCGGCACCTGAGATATTTACCTGTCCTCTCTCCACTGCTGAGCGCCGCTGTCTTCGGGGTCCTCCAGCAGTGAATGATCAGGCAGAGGGCGCGGCGCGCACTAACGACGTCATCGCGCCCTCTGACCTGAACATTGCAGCAAGAGGACGAGAGCAACGGTGGAACAGGACAGGTAAATATCCCTTATACTCACCCTTCCACCGGCGCGGTCTCTGCAGCCCTTGCTCTTCTCCCGCGGTCTCCGCCGCCAGTGTTCAGCGGTCACGCAGGACCGCTCATTAAAGTCATGAATATGGGCATATTCATGACTGTAATGAGCGGTACCACCTGACCGCTGAACACAGGCGTCGGAGACCGTGGGAGAAGAGCAGGGGCTGCAGAGACCGCACCAGGAGGGGTGAGTATATAGAAGAGCTGCGCTCCCCCTCCCCCGCCGACCCCCTGGTAGTACTGTGTCAGCACAGCTACCCGACCGTCGCGGGCCCCCTCACCTGTCCGGGCCCCATAGCAGCTGCATGGTCTGCTTCATTCACGGTACGCCACTGCTCAGCAGTCTGCTTCATCAGGCTAGTTAACAAAAATAGGGGGGACCCCACGCCATTTTTTTTTCGAAGGGAACCCCTATTTTTGTTAATCAGTTACCTCTGACGTCACTGATTGTGTCCCTGGCTGACCTGAAGTGAAAGTGGAAAGCAATCAATTAAGCTTTCCACTTCCTCTCCTGTCAGCCAGGAGAGGAGCTCATTCATTTGGGGGTTTACTGTGAGGCTGCAGCATTAGCTGCGGTCCCTGCAGTAAACATTAACCCTTTCTGAAGGATTACACCGTGGGACCTGACTGTGCATGGACAGGTAAGAATAATTTTGCTTTTTTATTTTATTTTATTACAGGAAATGGTTTTTGCAGTAAAATAAAAGATGGTCAAAAACATGTGTCTTTATTTCATTAAAATGATTTTTAATTAAAGTGTGTGTGTTTTATTTTTATTTCATGCAATAGGATTAATAATTGATAGTTGTCTAATTGACAGCTCTCAATTATTAACCTGGCTTAAGGTCATCTTTCAATAGCAAGGTGGCTTTAACCCCATATTAACCCATTCGCCACCGCTACAGGGCAATGGGAATAGACGGGCAAAGTGTCAGAAAGGGCGAATCTAATTATAGATTTGTCTTTTCTGGGGTGTCTGGGGGCAGATGTTAGTAGCCAGGGGGGGGCAAAAATAATGGTCCCTTTCTGGGCTATTATTATCTGCCCCCACTCGCTGGCTCTGTCTGTCTGTTTTAGTTGCGAAAATAGGGCGGGAGCCCACGCATTTTTTTTCAACAATTTTACACCTCATATATATATACATGTCATTGAATTTGTGACACATATATATATATATATTTATATTTATAGTTCATACACTTCTACATAGTATAATAGCCGCTAATTCAATTGCCGGCTTTTGTGAAAATGCAGAACCCGACATGAAATGACACTTGGTTTACATAGAGTTAACCATGTCATTTCAAGTTGTTTGATCTATTGTTTTCACTAACAATTACATCAGTCTATGTGTGCAAAATTTCACACCTGTAGGGGTTAATTAAAGGTGTAAATTCGTAGCAAAAAAGTCTGTTTTTTTTACAACGAATTTACACCTTTAATTAACCCCTACAGGTGTGAAATTTTGCACACATAGACTGATGTAATTGTTAGTGCAAATCAGATATCAAACTACATGAAAAGACATGGTTAACTCTATGTAAACCAAGTGTCATTTCATGTCGGGTGCTTCTGTCTTTTCACAAAAGCCGGCTTTACCCGGCAATTGAATCAGAGGCTATTTTACTATGTAGAAGTGTATAAACTATAAATATATGTATATATATATGTCACAATGACATGTATATGTATATATATATATATATATATATATATATATATATATATATGTATTCTATGTGTGTTTATTTAGTGTTTACAAGGAAAGAAAGAGGTTTTTTTAGTTACGATATTTCTGTCCCATAGACTTACATGGGACTTCCGGTATCGGTATCGGGTATCGCCGATATTTTAGTGATATCGGCGATACCATTCCGATCCGATATTTTTGGATATCGGAAAGTATCGCTCAACTGGGTGGATCAGGGAAATGCTGTAGATATAGTATATCTTGACTTCAGCAAAGCATTTGACAAAGTATCTCACACAATCCTTATTGAAAAAATGACTAAGTATGGAATGGACAAGGCAACTGTTAGGTGGATTCATAACTGGCTTAGTGATCGGACCCAAAGAGTGGTTGTAAATGGCTGCACATCCAGTTGGAAGAATGTCTCAAGTGGGGTACCACAAGGCTCTGTTTTGGGCCCTGTATTGTTCAACATCTTTATCAATGATTTAGATGAAGGAATTGAGGGTAAACTGATCAAATTTGCTGATGACACAAAGCTAGGAGGGGTAGCTAATACTAGAGAAGAGAGAGAGAGGATTCAAAAAGATATACATAAACTGGAGCAGTGGGCAGCAACTAACAGAATGGATTTTAACAGGGAAAAATGCAAAGTACTACATCTGGGCAATAAAAATGAAAAAGCATATACAAAATGGGAGGAATAGGGCTAAGTAACAGCACATGTGAAAAAGACTTGGGTATACTAATTGATCACAGACTTAACATGAGTCAACAGTGTGATGCAGCAGCAAAAAAGGCAAATGCAATTCTAGGATGTATCAACAGAAGCATACAGTCTAGATCACGTGAGGTCATTATTGCCCTCTACTCCTCTTTGGTCAGACCTCATCTGGAATACTGTGTCCAGTTTTGGGCACCACATTTTAAAAAAGACATCAACAAACTGGAGCAAGTTCAGAGAAGAGCCACCAGAATGGTGACCGGTCTGCAAACCATGTCCTATGAGGAACGGTTGCAGGATTTGGGAATGTTTAGCTTGCAAAAAAGAAGACTGAGAGGAGACTTAATAGCTGTCTACAAATATCTCAAGGGCTGTCACATTGTAGAAGGATCATCTTTATTCTCATTTGCGCAAGGAAAGACTAGAAGCAATGGGATGAAACTGAATGGGAGGAGACACAGATTAGATATTAGAAAAAACTTTTTGACAGTTAGGGTGATCAATGAGTGGAACAGGCTGCCACAAGAGGTGGTGAGTTCTCCTTCAATGGAAGTCTTCAAACAGAGGCTGGATAGACATCTGTCTGGGATGATTTAGAGAATCCTGCTTTGAGCAGGGGGTTGGACCAGATGACCCAGGAGGTCCCTTCCAACTCTACCATTCTATGATTCTATGATTCTATGATTCTAACTCTAATCAGCAGATACCAGGTATATATAGTAGACTGAAAATATTCTAATACTCCGTATATATTTCAGGAGGCAGACACTAACGTTCTCAGGCTCAGTATGGATTACACAATAATATAAAAGGATGAAAAAGGGGTACTCTATCACCAGATACAAGGTATATATAGTTTAGTCAAAATATTCTAAATCTCCGTATATATTTCAGGATGCAGACACTGACGCTCTCAGGCTCAGTATGGATTACACAATAATATAAAAAGATGAAAAAGGGGTACTGTATCACCATATACAAGGTATATATAGTTGTCACGATTGTTTGCAGCTGCCGAGAAGCGGCTCAGCCCATCATGGCCTCCACGCTGACCGACCACCACAGCGTGGGGCAGGCGCCCCCTGCGGGGACGCAATGTGGACCCTCCATACCGCAGAGGGGGACCCGGCCTACCTGAACTAGGAAAGGGCAGAGACGGGGGTTCTGTGGCAGCTGAGCATGTGGACTAAGAAGAGCCATGTAGAACTTCAGGTATAGAGGAAATAAAGTTTACTGGAGTAACAACACATAATACATAAACATCAGGAACACAAACTGGAACTCAGGAACATGGACACAGGAACATGGAATCAGGAACACGGACTCGATCTCAGTAACACGAACCAGACATCAGGAAACTGGACATCAGGAACACAGACTGGATCTCAGGAACATGGACCGGACATCAGGAACACGGAATAAGGAACATGTAATCAGGAACACGGACTCAGGAACATGGAATCAGGAACACGGACTCAGGAACATGGAATCAGGAACACGGACCGGACATCAGGAACACGGAATCAGGAACATGGAATCAGGAACACGGACTCAGGAACATGGAATCAGGAACACGGACCAGACATCAGGAACACGGAATCAGGAACATGGAATCAGGAACACGGACAGGACATCAGGAACATGGACTGGATATCAGGAACACAGACTGGATCACAAGACCAACACTGGCATAAGACTCTGGACATCTGGCAACAATCGACAGGCTCCGGGCATCAGGCAGGGAAGGATCAGATCCGGACATCTGGAAGCAATCTAAAAAGGAACCCAAAGCGGTCTGGTGCAAGCCCTGCCAGGCTCAACTGGAGCCGGCCGGGGATTGCACCAAAAACAAGCTGAGCACAGAGTAACAGAAACTCAGCACACCCACACCGGACTCCTCCTTCCAAGATGAACCCAGGTTGTATCAAAGGAAGTCAGTTAGCAAAAGATCACAGTCACTGGGTACAGGGTTCAGGACACAGAAGGACTTCAGGAACATAACACAGCAGACACAGTTCAGACAGTCAGGTACAGGACAGGTACAGGATCAAGGATTCAAGCCGGGAATTACCGCCTCCAGGATAGGCGAGCCTGGAATTATTGCCTCCAGGACAGGCGCAGGGACGGGTACAGGATCAGGGATTCAAGCCTAGAATTACCGCCTCCAGGATAGGCGCAGGGATGGGTACAGGATCAGCATACCTCCCAACTGTCCCGGATTGACCGGGTCAGTCCCGATTCTGACCCCCTCCTCCCGCTGTCCCGGCAGGACACTATGTGTCCCGCAGTGAGCTGAGCCGCCACACCCCCCATACACCCTATAGTTGCCTTCCAGCGCTGCACTTTTAGCTTCTCACAGCAGAGCAATGACCTGCTGAGCTTTCCTCCTCTGTGTGCACACAGGACCTGTGATGAGGTCACAGGAGGGGAGGAGTTGGGTGTCACATGGTCAGGCTCCTCCGTGTGCAAGTCTGCTGTGCTGGTTGTCATGGTGCTGGCTGAGGGTAAGTTTATGGTGAGGGGTCAGGAGGGATTACAGTGTGGATGTAGCAGAGCCATGTGTGTATGAGGTGTACGGAGTGTGCCGTGTGTGTACGAGGTGTACGGAGCGAGCCGTGTGTGTACGAGGTGTATGGAGCAGAGCCGTGTGTGTATGAGGTGTATAGAGTGGAACTGTGTGTGAAAAGTGTATGGAGCGTAGCCGTGTGTGTACGAGGTGTACGGAGCGGAGCCGTGTGTGTACGAGGTGTATGGAGCAGAGCTGTGTGTGTACGAGGTGGCTGTAGCAGTGCAGTGTGTGTACGGAGCTGAGCCGCTCATCTCCGTACACACAGGGCTCCGTGCTTGATCCGTGTGTGTACGGAGCAGAGCAGAGCCGTGTGTGTACGGAGCAGAACCGTGTGTGTACGGAGCGGAGCAGAGTCGTGTGTGTACAGGGTGTAGAGAAGTGGAGCCGCGTGTGTATGGAGCGTTACCGCGTGTGTACGAGGTGTACGGAGCGGAACCGCATGTGTACGAGGTGTACGGAGCGGAACTGCATGTGTACGAGGTGTATGGTGCAAAGCCACATGTGTACAAGGTTTACGGAGCGTGGCTGCATATGTACGAGGTTTACGGAGTGAAGCCGTGTGTGTACTGAGTGGAGCCATGTGTGTGCGAGGTGTACGGAGTGGAGCCGTGTGTGCGCGAGGTGTACGGAGTGGAGCCGTGTACGGAGCGGAGCCGTGTGTGCGTGAGATGTACAGAGGAGAACCGTGTGTGTATGAGGTGTGCGGAGCCGTGCGTGTACAAGTTGTATGGTGGGGAGCATTCATACTTCCCAACTGCCACAGAACTAGCGGGACAGTCCCAATTTTGAAGGAGCAGGAGGGATTTACAGTGTGGATGTAGAAGAGCCATGTGTGCGAGGTGTACGGAGTGGAACCGTGTGTGCGCGAGGTGTAAGGAGCGGAGCCGTGTGTGCGTGAGGTGTACGGAGCCGTGCGTGTACAAGGTGTATGGTGGGGAGCATTCATACCTCCCAACAGTCCCAATTTTGAGAGAGGGTCTGCCCCGCTGTCCAGGCTGGCAGCTTACTTTCCCCGTGGACACAGGAGTACATGGCGGAGCCCCAAGGAGCACTTTAAAACTCTGCTCGTTCTTTCTTTTCCTCAGTACCAGTCAGTGTGCCCACAGTACCAGCCACTGATCCCATAATGCCAGCCACTGTGCCCTCAGTACCAGTCAGTGTGATCAGCAGGGCTAAATGGGTGTAGTTGGGGCGTGGACATGGGTGTGATTAGTTGTGAAATGGGTGTGGACAGGGGCGCGGCCTAAAATTTGCCGCGGCGTTCCCATCTTCAAAAGTTGGGAGTTATGGATCAGGGATTCAAGCCTAGAATTACCGCCTCCAGGATAGGCGAGCCTGGAATTACTGCCTCCAGGATAGGCGCAGGGACAGGTACAGGAACACACAACACACATGGCAAGATTCAGAAGCTATGTGAGTAGCTAAGGCCCCGCCCATAGGGCAGGGAGCCTTTATATATGAGCTGCCCCTCAGCAATTGGCTGGGGACAGCATTTCAATTACACACACTAACCCTGATAAAAGCAGGGCAGGTGTGGCCCGCACACCCTATGCAGCCAGACACAAATCAGCACAGCAAGGGCACCTGGAAATGGCTGCAGCCTAAACACATGTAGTAAGTCATGCACCACTGCAGAGGACCTTGACCTAGGGGTTGCTTCCACAGCAATAGCCAGGGACCGCACATGCGGGTGGTCATGCAGTGCAGCAGAGACACCCACGCATGCACGGCTACGCAGCGGAGCTGGGAACTGAGCAGCATCCATACAGGTAACGGATAACAGTATCCCAGCTCAATTAGGGGGAAAAGGAGCAAAGGGTTAAGGCACAGACATGCATTGTCACGCCGACAACCAAGTACAGACAGAACAGCGTGACAATAGTATAGTGAAAATATTCTAAATCTCCGTATATATTTCAGGACGCAGACACTGATGCTCTCAGGCTCAGTATGGATTACACAATAACATAAAAAGATGAAAAAGGGTACTGTATCACCAGATACAAGGTATATATAGTATAGTGAAAATATTCTAAATCTCTGTACATATTTCAGGATGCAGACACTGGCGCTCTCAAGCTCAGTATGGATTACACAATAATATAAAAAGATGAAAAAGGGGTACTGTATCACCAGATACAAGGTATATGTAGCATAGTGAAAATATTCTAAATCTCCGTATATATTTCATGAGGCAGACACGGACACTCACAGGCTCAGTATGGATTACACAATAATATAAAAAGATGATAAAGGGGTACTGTATCACCAGATACAAGGTATATGTAGCATAGTGAAAATATTCTAAATCTCCGTATATATTTCATGAGGCAGACACTGACACTCACAGGCTCAGTATGGATTACACAATAATATAAAAAGATGAAAAAGGGGTACTGTATCACCAGATACAAGGTATATATAGTATAGTAGAAATATTCTAAATCTCCGTATATATTTCAGGACGCAGACACTGACGCGCTCAGGCTCTATGGATTACACAATAATATAAAAAGATGAAAAAGGGGTACTGTATCACCAGATACAAGGTATATATAGTTTAGTGAAAATATTCTAAATCTCCGCATATATTTCATGAGGCACACACTGACGCTCACAGGCTGAGTATGGATTACACAATAATATAAAAAGATGAAAAAGGGGTACTGTATCAGCAGATACCAGGTACTGTATATATAGTAGACTGAAAATATTCTAAATCTCCGTATATATTTCAGGAGGCAGACACTGACGCTCTCAGGCTCAGTATGGATTACACAATAATATAAAAAGATAACATAGGGGTACTGTATCAGCAAATACCAGGTATATATAGTAGACTGAAAATATTTTAAATCTCAGTATATATTTCAGGAGGCAGACATTGATGCTCACAGGCTCAGTATGGAGTACACAAGAATATAAAAAGATCCGCATGAAATAATCATATATGTGGGCCAATGTTCCAGGTGTCAATGATGCACTTACAGTTGGGGGAACGACTTTCTGCCAAAAATGGTACTGTATCCCAAGCGTACAGATTGTATACAGTCTAGGGGTAATTGTAAATCTCCGTATTTATTTCCGGAGTAACAGACAGACGCTCACAGGCTCAGTATTGATCACACCAGAATATAAATAGTAGAAAAAGGGTAATGTATTAGAAGCGGACAGCTGTATACAGGGTTGGGGAAATTGTAAATCTCCGTATATTTTGCCAGAGTCAGACACTGGCTCTCACAGGCTCAGTATTGATCACACCATAATATAAAAAGTAGAAAAAAGGAAATGTATTACAAGTGGACAGCTGTATACAGGGTTGGGGAAATTGAAAATCTCCGTATATTTTGCCAGAGTCAGACACTGGCTCTCAAAGGCTCAGTATTGATCACACCATAATATAAAAAGTAGAAAAAGGGTAATGTATTAGAAGCGGACAGCTGTATACAGGGTTGGGGAAATTGTAAATCTCTGTATATTTTGCCAGAGTAAGAGACTGGCTCTCACAGGCTCAGTATGGATCACACCAGAATATAAAAAGTAGGGAGTGGATGATAGGGGGACAGCCCAGATAGGGAGGTGGCAAAAAATGGCATATGTTGAGGTGTATAATGGACGTAAAGCAGCTGCAAATGGAGGAATTGGAAAAGTCAAAGGAAGAGGAGGACAAAGCGAGCCATTTTGCTGGTATCCTATGTGTCATGAGGGGAAGGTGGGACAAAATCCTTTGCATCCCATGCATGGTTCATTTTAATGAAGGCTAGATCATCAACATTTTGCGTCGTCAGATGGGTCCTTCTTTCTGTCAGGATTGATCCAGCAGCACTGAAGACTCTTACTGATAGCACACTACCAGCAGGGCAAGAGAGCTCCTGTAAGGCATATTGTGCCAATTCAGGCCAGGTGTCCAGTTTACAGGCCCAGTAGTCAAAGGGGAATGACCAGTGAGGGAGAATATTGATAGGGGAGGAGAAGTAATTTTTAACCATAGTTGACAACTGCTGTCTCCTGTCTGTTGCTATAGATTCACTATTACCAGGTGTGTGAGCTGTCCTGCAGAAATTAGTCCACAACATGGTCATGAAACCCCTATCTTCAACGCCACTGCGGCTGTGTGCACCACGAACATCTCTTCCATTTGGCCCAGTACGGCTCGTGGTAGAACCTGCACCACTGCTGTTTTCTGGGAATGCCTCTAACAAACGGTTTACCAGAGTTGCTTGTTTGTTCGCCAATATTAGCTCTAGGTTCTCCTGTGGCATGATGTTCTGTAATTTGCCTTTATAGCGTGGATCGAGGATGCTGGCCAATCAGTAGTCGTCATCCTTCATCATTTTGGCAATGTGGGGGTCCCTTTTTAGGATCCGCAAGGCATAATCACACATGTGGGCCAATGTTCCAGGTGTCAGTGATGCACTGCCAGTGGTGGGTGGAGGAGCACTTTCTACCAAAGCCACATCCCTCCAGTCACGCACAAACCCTGGAACTGAACTTGGCAAGCCAACATTTTCTCTTGCCCCCTCAGAAGCATCCTCCTCCCTAAAATAATCATGCCCTCATCCTCCTCCTCCTCTTCCTCTTCTTCCTCCACCTCATCCAGGACAGTTCCCTGAGCAGACAATGGCTGACTGTCATCAAGGCTTCCCTCTTCCTCCTCTGCTGCAGACGCCTGATCCTTAATGTATGTCAAAGTTTGTATGTGCAGACGCATAAGTGGGATGCTCATGCTTATGATGGCGTCGTCTGCGCTTAGCCGTGTGCATTCCTAAAAACACTGAAGGACTTTACAGAGGTCTTTCAGGTTTGACCACTGCACATCCGACAACTCCATGTCTGCCCTCAAACTGCCTGCCTGTGTATCCTTACATAAATGCATTACAGCCTGCCTCTGTTCACATAGCCTCTCAACAATGTGCATGGTGGAGTTCCACCTTGTTGCAACGTCTATGATTAGGCAGTGCTTGGGGAGGTGGAGTGATCGCTGCAGCCTCTGCATACGACTGGAGTCTACGGGCAAGCGACGGATGTGCGAGCACAGTCTTCGCACTTTATGGAGCAGGGTTGTTAACTCCGGATACTTATTTAAGAAGCACTGCACCACCAGGTTCAAGGTGTGAGCCAGGCAAGGTATGTGTCTGAGTTTTGCCAGGGCTATGGCCGCCACAAAATTACGGCAGTTATCACTGACTACATTGTCTGGCTCAAGATGTATACTGCCCAGCCATGACTCAGTTTCTCGCTGCAAGTAGTCAGCCAGTACCTCCACTGTGTGTCTGTTGTCGCCCAAAGACATCATTTTAAAACAGCCTGCTGACGCTTACCACTAGCTGTTCGATAGTGGGACACCTCGTGTGCAACACTGGCAGTTGCGGATGGAGTGCTCGTGCAACTGCGCTCTGTTGACGAGCTTTCGCTTCTGGAGGAGAAGGAGGAGGAGGGTCGAACGCCTACAGCCAACTGTTGCCTATACCATGGGCTAGGCAGCACTGTCCCACTGCCGCTGTCCCCTGTGGACCCTGCATCCACCACATTAACCCAGTGCGCAGTGATGGACACGTAACGGCCCTGGCCATGCCTCTTGGCCCATGCATCTGTTGTGAGGTGCACCTTTCCACTCACTGATTGAGAGCATGGACAATGCGGTCTTTCACATGCAGGTGGAGGGCAGGGATAGCTTTTCTAGAAAAGAAGTGCCGACTAGGTAGGTCATAGCGTGGGACAGCTTAGGCCATGAGCTCTCGGAACGCTGTGCTTTCAACCAAACGGAAGGGCATCATCTCTAATGTGATCAGTTTGGCAATGTAGGCGTTCAAACCCAGTGTACGAGGATGCAAAGATGAGTACTTTCTTGTCCTACTCAGAGTGTCTGGTAGGGTGAGCTGGACTTGAGAGCTGCATATGGTGGAACTATCAGTGGACATGACGGACTGAGAGGAGGTTGGTGATGGTGGTGGTGGTGGTGATGGCCTAGATGCAGTCTTTCGTTGCAAAAACATTGTGATTCCCTGACTGCTTTGGCCTTTGCTATGACACCTCAACATTTCTTGCTGGTGGTGTGCCAACCGGTGGGCTTACAGTGGGGGAAGCGATGGAGCGTTGCTGGCTACCTTCAGTCGGAGCAGGTGCACATGTGCTACCTGAGGTTTTGTAGTCCGTCCACACTTGCAAGTGCATGTTCATTAAATGTCAAAGCATGCAACTGGTATTCAAATTTCTGAGATTTTTCCCTCAGCTAAAGGTCCTTCCGCACTTCTTACAGATAACCTTTGCCTCATCAATAGTATTTTGGTCAAAAAAGTGCCACACTGGACTCTTCCTACTATGGTATAAATTTTCAGGCTTGCACGCTGTGCTAATTTGACCGTTTGGCCAAGCTATCCTGCAACTCTTTTTGTTTTTTTTAACACCTTTTTGGACTACTACGGGCCTGCCAGATAACCCCAGCTGCGATGTCGATACCTGCTGCGGATCTTACTCCTCTTCTGAGCTATTGCCAGCGGCACCCTCTTCCCCCACTGGGTGCCAATCAGGGTCAACAACTGGGTCATCCATCACCTCCTCTTCAATTTCATCTGCACCTTCCTCTGTGTCACCGTGTAAGGTGGTATAGTATGCAGGAAGGGGCACCTGAGTTTCCTCAGGGTCATATTCTGGCTCAGTAGACTGCGAGGGCAATCTAGTGCTCTGATTGAATATACCAGCACAATAATATAGCAGTGGCTGTGCATCAGTGCACTGCATGTCAGATTCATGTTGGACGGGGGAATTCAGGATTTGACTTGATAACCCAGGCATGGTATGTGACAAGAGCTCCATGGAGTAATCTGAAGTGTGGCCTGCCGCATCCTTCCCTATTGGTGGAGATGAAGGACACAAGTAAAGGGGTTGTTCCTGACCAGAAGCCTGCACTGACAACTCAGTGCTTGGAGTTTTTGAAACTTCAGAAGAGGAGGCGATAGAGCTGAAGGCTGTTTCGGCAATATAAGCCAAAACCTGTTCCTGATGCTCCGGCATTAAAAGCGGTTTACGTAGTCCCAGAAAAGGGAGCCTTCCAGGCCTTCTGGAGCCAGACGATGACGCAGGCTCAACACCTCCTGCCTTAGGTGCTATTGTGCTTTTGGCACTACCAACAGATGCACCACCACCACCACCACCACCATCAGTACCAGGTGGCCCCACACGGCAACGTCTGTGGCCTCTTCCACCACACTTCCTCATGTTTGTGAAAATGTACCCAAAATACCAGCAGCTATATGGTACTGTATCAGAAGCGTACAGCTGTATACGGTGAGGGTGAAAAATTTTAATCTCCGACACAGACTCTCACAGGCTCAGTATGAATTATACCAGAATATAAAAAGCAAAAATGTGTACTGTATCAGAAGCGTACAGCCGTATACAGTGCTGGGATCATTTTAAATCTCTATATATTTCAGGAGTAACACACACGGTCATAGGCTCAGTATGGATAACACCAGAATATGAAAAGCAGAAAAAGTGTACTGTATAACTAGCGTACAGCTGTATACAGTGTTGGGGTAATTTTAAATCTCCGTGTATATTTCAGGAGTAACACACACGGTCACAGGCTCAGTATGGATTACACCAGAATATGAAAAGCAGAAAAAGTGTACTATATCAGTAGCGTACAGCTGTATACAGTGTTGGGGTAATTTTAAATCTCCGTATATATTTGAGGAGTAACACACAAGCTCTCTCAGTATGGATTTGACCGTAATGCAGAAGGCAGAAAAACTGTACTGTATCAGAAGATACCAGCTGTATACAGTTTTGGTGAAAAATTAAATCTCTGTATATATTTCCGTAGTCACGCACACTCTCTCTCAGTATGGATTTGACCATAATGCACAAGGCAGAAAAACTGTATTGACATTGCCTATTACTGTTAAGTTGGAATGTTATATTCTACAAGATATAAGCCTGTCTTGCCTCATTTACTGTTTGAAATACACAATAAAATACTTGAAAAGGATACCAGCTGTATACAGTTTTGGGGAAAATTGAAATCTCCGTATATATTTCCGGAGTCACACACAGATAGTCAGTATGTATTTGTCCGTGATACCAGCCGGTACACGGTAGTGTGAGGAGCGTACAGCTCTATACGGTGTGAGAAAAAATTAACGCTCAAATAAAATTATTAGTGATGTGTATATTTGCTGTGTTAACCCCTTCAACCCCAAGGGTGGTTTGCACGTTAATGACCAGCCCAATTTTTACAATTCTGACCACTGTCTTTTTATGAGGTTATAACTCTGGAACGCTTCAACGGATCTTCACGATTCTGAGATTGTTTTCTCGAGACATATTGTACTTCATGTTATTGGTAAAATTTATTCGATATAACTTGCGTTTATTTTTGAAAAAAATGCAAATATGGCGAAAATTTTGAAAATTTTGCAATTTTCAAACTTTGTATTTTTATTCCCTTAAAACAGAGAAATATGTCACACAAAATAGTTAATAAATAACATTTCCCACATGTCTACTTTACATCAGCACAATTTTGGAATAATTTTTTTTTTTTCTTAGGAAATTATAAGGGTTAAAAGTTTACCAGCGATTTCTCATTTTTACAACAAAATTTACAACGTCATTTTTTTTAGGGACCACCTCATATTTGAAGTCACTTTGAGGGGTCTATATGGAGAAAATACCCAAAAGTGACACCATTCTAAAAACTGCACCCCTCAAGGTACTCAAAACCACATCCAAGAAGTTTATTAACCCTTCAGGTGCTTCACAGGAGCTGAAGCAACGTGGAAGGAAAAAATGAATATTTAACTTTTTAGCCACAAAAATTATCTTTTACAAACTTTTTTTTTATTTTCACAAGGGTAAAAGAAGAAAATGGACAGATAAAGTTGTTGTGCAATTTCTCCTGAGTACGCCAATACCCCATAAGTGGGGGAAAACCACTGTCTGTGCGCACAGCAGAGCTCATAAGGGAAGGAGCGCCCTTTGACTTTTTCAAACTAAAATTGGCTGGAATTGAGATTGGATGCCATGTCGCGTTTGGAGAGCCCCTGATGCGCCTAAACAGTGGAAACCCCCCACAAGTGACACCATTTTGTAAACTAGACCCCTAAGGAACTTATCTAGATCTGTTGTAAGCACTTTGAAAACCCCAAGTGTTTCACAAAAGTTTATAATGCCTGGGTGTGAAAAAAAAAGAAACAATTTTCCACAAAAATGATTTTTTAGTCCCAAATTTTTGATTTTTCCCAAGGAAATTGGACCCAAAAGTTGTTGTCCAATTTGTCCTGAGTACGCTGATACCCAATATGTGGGGGGGGGAAACTGTTTGGGCGCACGGCTGGGCTTGGAAAGGAAGTTGTAACGTTTTGGAATGCAGACGTTGATGGGGTCATGTTCCGTTTGCAGTGCCCCAGATGAGCCTAAACAGTAGAAACCCCCCACAAGTGACCACATTTTGGAAACTAGACCCCCTAAGGAACTTATCTAGAGCTTTGGTAAGCACTTTGAACCCCCAAGTGCTTCACACAAGTTTATAATGCCCGGGTATGAAAATAAAAAATCCTATTTTTTTCCCACAAAAATTATTTTTAGTCACTAATTTTTTATTTTCCCAAGGGTAACAGGAGAAATTGGACCACAAAAGTTGTTGTCCAATTTGTCCTGAGTACGCTGTTACCCCATATGTGGGGGTAACCACTGTTTGAGCGCACGGCAGAGCTCGGAATGGAAGGAGCACTATTTGACTTTTTCCAACCAAAATTGGCTGGAATTGAGATTGGACGCCACGTTGCATTTGGAGAGCCCCTGATGTGCCTAAACAGTGGAAACCCCCCACAAGTGACCCCATTTTGGAAACTAGAACCCCTAAGGAACTTATCTAGATCTTTGGTGAGCAATTTGAACCCCCAAGTGCTTCACACAAGTTTATAACGTAGAGCCGTAAAATTAAAAAATCATATTTTTTCCACAAAAATGATCTTTTCACCCCAATTTTTTTTTTCCAAGGGTAACAAGACTCCAAAAGTTATTGTGCAATTTGTCCTGAGTACGCTGATACCCCATATGTGGGGGTAAACCACTGTTTGGGTGCATAGCAGAGTTTGGAAGGGAAGGAGCGCCGTTTGACTTTTTCAACGCAGAATTGGCTGGATGCCATGTCGTGTTTGGAGAGCTCCTGATCTGCCTAAACAGTAGAAACCCCCGACAAATGACACCATTTTGGAAACTAGACCCCTCAAGGAACTTATCTAGATGTGTGGTGAGCACTTTGAACCCCAAGTGCTTCACAGAAGTTTATAACGTACAGCCGTAAAATAAAAAATCCTTTTTTTTTTACAAAAATGATTTTTTCGTCCCCAATATTTTATTTTCACAAGGGTAACAGGAGAAATTAGACCCCAAAAGTTGTTGTCCAATTTGTCCTGAGTACGCTGATACCCAATATGTGGGAGAAAACTACTGTATGGGTACACGTTGGGGCTCGGAAGGGAAGTAGTGACGTTTTGGATTGCAGACTTTGATGGAATGGTCTGTAGGCGTCATGTCGCATTTGGAGAGCCCCTGATGCACCTAAACAGTGGAAACCCCCCACAAGTGACCCCATTTTGGAAAATAGACCCCACAGGGAACTTATCTAGATGTGTGGTGAGCACTTTGAACCCCGAAGTGCTTCACAGAAGTTTATAACGTACAGCCGTACAAATAAAAAAAAGTTTTTTTCGCCCCCAATATTTTATTTTCACAAGGGTAACAGGAGAAATTGAACCCCAAAAGTTGTTGTCCAATTTGTCCTGAGTACAATGATATCCAATATGTGGGAGAAAACTACTGTATGGGTACACGTTGGGGCTCGGAAGAGAAGTAGTGATGTTTTGGATTGCAGACTTTGATGGAATGGTCTGGGGCGTCATGTCGCATTTGGAGAGTCCCTGATGCACCTAAACAGTGGAAACCCCCCACAATGACCACATTTTGGAAAATAGACCCCACAAGGAACTTATCTAGATGTGTGGTGAGCGCTATGAAGCCCCAAGTGCTTCACAGAAGTTTATAACGTACAGCCGTAAAAACAAAAAAAATCATTTTTTTAAAAAAAATGATATTTTGCCCCCAGTTTTTTATTTTCCCAAGGGTAACAGAAGAAATAGGACAAATTGCACAATAACTCTTAGGGTCCAGAGTACGCTGATACCCCATGTGGGAGTAAACTACTGTTTGGGGGCATGGCAGAGCTCAGAAGTGAAGGAGCACCGTTTGAATTTTTCAACGCAGAATTGGCTGATTGAGATCAACGCCATGTCACATTTGGAGAGCCCCTGATGTGCCTAAACAGTGGAAACCCCCCAATTCTAACTCCAACCCTAACCCCAACACACCCCTAACCCTAGTCCCAACCCTAACCACAAACCTAACCCTAACACACCCCTAACGCTAATCCCAACCATAACCCCAATACTAACTTTAGCGCCAACCCTAACCCTAACTTTAGCCACAACCCTAACCTTAACCCTAACCCTAATGGGAAAATGGAAATAAATACATTTTTTTAATTTTATTATTTTTCCCTAACTAAGGGGGTGATAAAGGGGGGTGTGATTTACTATTTATAGCGAGTTTTTATGATTGGCAGCTGTCACGCTAAAAGACGCTTTTTATTGCAAAAAATAGTTTTTTGCATCGCCACATTTTGAGAGCTATAATTTTTGCATATTTTGGCCCACAGAGTCATGTGAGGTCTTATTTTTTGCAGTACGAGTTGACGTTTTTATTGGTACCATTTTTGAGCACGTGACATTTTTTGATCACTTTTTATTTCGATTTTTGGGAGGTTAGAATGAACAAAAATCAGCAATTCATGAATTTCTTTTGGGGGAGGCGTTTATACCGTTCCGCATGTGGTAAAATTGATAAAGCAGTTTTATTCTTTGGGTCAGTACGATTACGGCGATACCTCATTTATATCATTTTTTTATGTTTTGGCGCTTTTATAGAATAAAAACAATTTTATATAAAAAATTATTATTTTTGCATCGCTTTATTCTGCGAGCTATAACTTTTTTATTTTTTCACTGATGATGCTGTATAGCAGCTCGTTTTTTGCGGGACAAGATGACGTTTTCAGTGGTACCATGATTATTTATATCGGTCTTTTTGATCGCGTGTTATTCCACTTTTTGTTCAGCAGTATGATGATAAAGCACTGATTTTTTGCTTTGTTTTTTTTTTTTAAGAGGTTCATAAAAGGGGTTAACTAGTGGGACAGTTTTATAGGGGGGTCGTTACGGACGCGGCGATACCAAATATGTGTACTTTTATTGTTTTATTTTTTTTTATTTACAGGAAGAAATGAATTTATTGGGGAATATTTATTTTTTTTTTATTTATTTTGGAATTTTTTTTTACATATGTTTATTTTTATTTTTTTTACTTTTTTACATTGTCCCAGGGTGGGAAATCACTGTAAAATGTCAGATCGCTGGTCTCACAGTGTGCACAGCACTCTGTGAGACCTGCGATCTCACAGGCAGTTCTGCAGGCTTCTCAGTGCCTGCTCTCAGCAGGCACTGAGGAAGCCGCCTCCCTGCAGGACCCGGCAGCCATCTTGGATCCGGGTCCTGGGAGGGAGGAAGCCCTCAGAACAGCGCGATCACATCGCGCTGTTCTGAGGGTCTCAGGGGAGCTCGCAGGGAGCCCCCTCCCTGCGCGATGCTCCCCTGTGCCCCCGGTACACCGCGATCATGTTTGATCGCGGTGTGCCAGGGGTTAATGTGCCAGGAGCGGTCCGTGAATGCTCCTGGCACACAGTCCCGGGTGTCAGCTGTGATAATCAGCTGACACCCGGCGGCAATTAGCTGCGCTCCCCCCGAGAGCGCAGCTAGTCGGTATGATGTACTATCCCGTCCATGGTCAGATTGTCACGGGTTTCATGGACGGTATAGTTCGTCGGATGTCAAGAGGGGTTAAAAAGCACTCTGCACAACAGTGTACACACAGCAAAAGAAATTCCTCCCCTGTCACTGGCAGGCAGCCTAATAATCAGCTCTGCTGCTCCACATAATAAATTCCTCCCCTCTCACTGGCAAACAGCAGCCTAATAATCAGCTCTGCTGCTCCACACAAGCAATTCCTGCCCTGTAACTGGCAGGCAGCTGCTGCACACAACAAAATCCTCCCTCCCCTGTCACTGCATACTAACTGTACAGCTAATCGCTATCAGCACAAGTACAGAATTATTATTTTTTTACTGCCTAACGCTCTCCCTACTGAGAACCAGCGCCAGCAACCTATCCCTACGCTAAGATCGGCAGAAGTAAAATGGCGGTCGGCGGTGAGGTATTTTATGGGCACTGTGATGCCACACAAAGCAAGTCAATCACTGCAATGCCCTTCTCTAAGATGGTGGCGGCCGCTGCCCATGTCATTGCGTTGCCCACAGTGTGCGTCCCTGCTCATTGGCTGAGAAAAGGCCCTTCAAGCATTATTAGAAAACCGACTTTGGCGCTCGGGTCGCCGAAAGCATGGCCGACCTCATGCTATGGTCGGGTTTCGCTCGGCAAAACCCGACTTTGGCGAAAGTCGGTCTTTTTTGAATCTGACCGACCTGTTTCGCTCAACTCTAATCCCGACACAATATGGGGAGTATGGGGAGGAAGGTATGAGATGGGGGCATGTATGGGGGATGACTGCAGACACAGTATGGTGAGTAATGGTATGAGGGCGGACACAGTATGAGGAACGAGGATGATGGGATGGGTGCGAACACAGTATGTGGAGTCGGAGGGATGTGTGAGGAGGCAGTATTGAAGAGGGTAAATGTATGAGGAGGGATGGGGAAATGTGTGAGAAGACTACTGAAGGGAATAGTGCAAGGAGACAATGTGGGGTGAAAAAAAGTGCAAGTGGGCACAGAATAGAGACTGCGTAGTGTGGGGGGTTTAGCATGGGGGAACAGTGTAAGGGCACAGTCAGGAGGTGACAGAAAATGTGTGATGAGGAGGCACAGTTTAGAGACTGGGACCTATAGGGAGGACTCAATGTGAAATGACAGTGTGAAGAGGGGGCTCAATATGGAAAGAAGGGAGCAGTGTGGAGGGCATGTACCATTAAAGGGACAGTGTGGGGTCATATTTTGTGCAGGGAATATGCTGAGGGGCAATTATTTATACAGGGACTCAGAACAGTGCAGATATTTTTATTCGGAAGCATTATAATTACACTGCTATCTTTAAGGATGTCATGTGGGGATGTGCTGCAGAAGACCGGAGAAGATGGAAGTGTGCTGCAACGGCTGTGGATGAGAAAACTCATGGAGTCTAGACATGAAGAAGAACAGAAAGAGAACGACTCCAGAGACAATGTCATCCATTGGGTACCTGGATGTAAATGTTATTTGTGATACTGACTAATTCTCATGTTTTTATTTATGTTAGGAGTTTTAAAGAGATTGTCCAAGTTTGTGATGAGTCTGCAGTCATTCTATGCCGGGCCGGCTCCAGGTTTTTATGGGCCCCGGGCGAAAGAGTCTCAGTGGGCCCCTTTAACACAGACCACGATTCATGATGCACAGATACTGCAGAGAAATATGGGTATAGTACAATGCAAACACTTCTCTTCTTCCATTACATGAGTGATATCTATTGTAAAATGTGCAATAGCTCAAAAAACGCCAAATCCTCACAGCGCACAGTACAGACTGGACAGTACAGTCCTCCATACAATATTATGGGCACCACATAGTCTCCCCTCATCACCCATATAATACCCCATGCAGGATGTCACCCCGCCATCCCTCATATAATGCTCCATACAGAATACTGGACCCAATATAATGCTCCATACAGAATACTGGACCACATATAATGCTCCATACAAAATATGGAGCTCTCCTCTGCGCTGTGCTGCGTTCTGCACTGTTACGGCTCAGGAAAGGGCGCCGTGGAAAGACTCCCATCATCATCATTGCCTTCCCATTATCATCATCATTGCCTGCCCATTATCATCATCGCCTCCCCATCATCATCATCGCCTGCCCATCATCATCAATGCCTGCCCATAATCATCATTGCCTCCCCATCATCATCACTGCCTGCCCATCATCATCACTGCCTGCCCATCATCACTGCCTGCCCATCATCATCAATGCCTGCCCATAATCATCATTGCCTCCCCATCAATATCATTGCCTGCCCATCATCATCAATCATCATTGCCTCCCCATCATCATCATCACTGCCCTCCCCCCACCACCATCACACATACAGCAGACACACACACACACACAAAGCACCGCACTACACACACACTGATACACACAGAGACACAGACACACACACAAACATCTCACCTGTCTGGCGTCCGCGCGCTCACTGCCACAGCCAGCAGCTGAATGATGACGTCATTCAGCGGCGCTGCTGTGAGAGGAAGCGCCGGCGTCCTGCTGGCGCCCTCTGGAGCCCGGAGCTGCGGCAGCGGAGGCACGGGGAGAGGTGAGTATTATTGCGCCGGCAGCTGCCGGGGCCCTGAGCAAGCGGGGGGGGCCCAGTGGCGGCGCTGACACCGCTAACGAGCGCCGGGGTGCCAGACGGCGAGTGGGCCCCCCTGCCTGCTCAGGGGCCCGGCACTTGCCCGGGTGTGCCGGTGCTAACGCCGGCCCTGATTCTATGTGACTGCAGACATCTGAATTTTCACAGTGCGCACTACACGCTGTCATTACACAGTGAATGGGAAATCACTGGGTAAATCTGACATGGTGAAGGACTTGGGGATCTTAGTTAATGATAAACTTACCTGGAGCAGCCAGTGCCAGGCAGCGGCTGCCAAGGCAAACAGGATCATGGGGTACATTAAAAAAGGACTGTATACACTTGATGAGAGCATTATACTGCCTCTGTACAAATCCCTGGTTAGACCGCACATAGAGTACTGTGTACAGTTTTGGGCACTGGTGCTCAGGAAGGATATAATGGAACTAGAGTGAGTACAAAGGAGGGCAACAAAATTAATAAAGGGGATGGGGGAACTACAATACCAGAGAAATTAGCAAAATTAGGATTATTTAGTCTAGAAAAAAGACGACTGAGGGGCGATCTAATAACTATGTATAAGTATATAAGGGGACAATACAAATATCTCTCCGAGGATCTGTTTATACCAAGGAAGGTGACAGTCACAAGGGGAATTCTCTGCGTCTGGAGGAGAGAAGATTTTTCCACCAACATAGAAGTGGATTCTTTACTGTTAGGACAGTGAGAATCTGGAATTCCTTGCCTGATGAGGTGGTTCAAGAGAGGCCTGGATGTCTTCCTGGAGCGTAACAATATTATATCTTAAGGTATTAGGTTATTTAGAAGGACGTAGATCTGGGGATTTATTCTGACGGAATACAGGCTGAACTGGATGGACAAATGTCTTTTTTCGGCCATGCTTACTATGTTACTATGTTAGTTTTCTCTTGTGCCGGCGATTTGCATACATGCGGTTGTAAGGAAGAAGACCGGGCTGTTGGTACCAATGACAATATATGTACTCTATGTAAGCAGGGAAAAAGCAGGAAAATAGTCAGCTCACCAGTCTCAGCAGTAGTCCAGAAGATTTTCAATCTCAGCAGTAGTGTTGAGCGATACGATACCGCAAGTATCGGGTATCGGCCGATATTAGCTCTATCGGACTTTCGATACTTAGTTCCGATATTTTCGTCTTATCGGATACCGGAATCGGATTTGTCACTGTCACTGTCAGTGTCCGTCGGTCGGGTCTGTCAGGATCAGCGGCACTTACCTGGCAGAAGATCTCCGGCGGTCACGGGCTGGACTGCTTGATGGCCGCCATCATCTTTCCCCGGCGGTCACATGCAGTTTCTCGCGATAACTGCAGTGACTGCTGGGTAATCCCGGCCGTAAAGCAGTCAGTCCGATGACGTCACCGCCGGGGAAGCAGGTAATCAGCTGTGCTGCGTCGAGATGACAGGCTCTGCCTGTCATTGCGATGTAGCAGAGCTGGATCGTCGTGGGACTGTCGTTACTATGGACTGCGTCGGACAGGTGGTATACTGTTGGTTTGTTTTTTTTCTTTTTTTACAGGAGATCGATGGCGTCGCAGGAATGAGAGTATAATAAAAGAAATGAAAACTGTGTTGTCTCTTTTATTTCATTAAAAGACTTTTTTCTTGCTGTGTCTTTTTTTTTATACATTTAAAAACTTTGGGATTAATAATGGATCGGTGTCTTATTGACACCTCTCCATTATTAACCGGGCTTATTCTCACCGTGCAATCAACGGTGACATTAACCCCTTATTACCCCACTTGCCACCGCTACAGGGCAGTGGGAAGAGCCGGGTAAAGTGCCACAATTGGCACATCTTTTGATGCGCCAAATGTGGGGCTGCTGTAGCCTGGTATTATCAGGCTGTTGAGGGCCAAAATCCATGGGCCTTGACAGTCTTTTAATACCAGGCCGCAGCAGTCTGCATTTTACTTGGCTGGTTAACAAAAATAGGGGGACCCCTACGCCGTTTTTTTTTTCGAGGGGATCCCCTATTTTTGTTAACCAGCCAAGCTAAGCAGACTGCTGTGGCCTGGTATTATCAGGCTGGCAAGGTCCATGGATATTGGATCCTTACCAGCCTGAAAAACCAGGCCTCAGCAGTCTGCTTCATCTGGCTGGTTAACAAAAATAGGGGGGACCCCACGCCAATTTTTTTTCGAGGGGATCCCCTATTTTTGTTAACCAGCCAAGATATGCAGACTGCTGTGGCCTGGTATTATCAGGCTGGCAAGCAGGGTCGGACTGAGGCACCGGGACACCGGAGAAACCTACGGTGGGCCCCAGCTCCTGCGTGGTGGGCCCTGATTTGAAAGGATAGGTCGCGGGGCAGAGGGGGCGGTGGCCCCGGGGCCCGCGCTCTGAGGGGGCCCACCCGGAGCTACGATACAGTTACATTCTGCGGCAGAGCAGGGAGAATCGCTCTCCCTGCTCTGCCGCCCGGAAGCTATGGGGCCTGAACAGGCGTTGGGGGGGCCCGGTGCCAGCAGTTGGCCCCCCACCCGTCATCGGAGGGTCAGCTGTATCGGCATCCAGCCGATAAAGCTGACCGCATGGAGAGAGAAGGAGCGAGCGCTCCTTCTCTCCCATAATCCCCCTCTCAGCGTATTACAGCGGGCGCAATAACATCACCTGCCGGCGCCCGCTGTCAGACGCTGAGAGGGAGAACAGTGAGCAGCACAGGAGCCGGGAGGTGAGTTTTTTTTTTATTTTTTTTTTAATGGGGGTGCAGTCGAGTCCTGGCTGGAGAAGTCGTCATGTCGGTGTGGGCCAGATGGAAAAGACATGAAAAGTGAACAATTCCATTAGAAAGAACATCAGCGGTAAGTCATTATCTGTACCTGTGCTGTAATCTATATGTTCTGTAGGACTGGTATTATTTAACACAGACCATATGGCGGTAATATCAATATTGGTCTTTTTATATATAGATTATTTTGGCCAACAGCGCGGTCATTTGCTGAGGTTCTCTGATGATGGGCCCACTCAGAAGTTTTGCCCCCACTAAACCAAAACCCTAGCTACGCCTATGGCTCTCTCTCTAGTCTTTCTTTCTCGCTCTCTGTTCTTTCCTTCTCGCTCTCTGTTCTTTTTTCTCTCTGTTCTTTCTTTCTCTCTGTTCTTTCTTTCTCTCTTTTCTTTCTTTCCTCTCTTTCTTTCTCTGTTTGTTCTTTCTCTCTCGCTGCTCTTTCTTTCTTTTCCTCAGTACCAGCCACTGTGCCCTCATTACCAGTCAGTGTGATCAGCAGTGCTAAATGGTTACGCTTGGGGCGAGGATATGGGTGTGATTAGCTGTGAAATGGGTGTTGTCGGGGCGTGGCCTAAAATTTTCAGCGGCGCGCAACACGCGCCGCAGCCTTTAATCCTCTTTCCTGTCTTCCAAATTTGGGAGGTATGCTGTATGACCTCCCTACAACTTCTGGCCATGCTCCTGATGAGCGCGACGGATGGTCTCGTGAGGGATCTCCTCCCACACCTGGACTAAAGCATCCACCAACTCCTGGACAGTCTGTGGTGCAACGTGGCATGGCCTAAAATTTTCTGCAGCATGCACAGCGTGCCACAGCTTTGTCCCTCTTTCCCTTATTCAAAGGTTGGGAAGTATGATGTTGGGCCGCAAGAATATATTTTCTCTGGTGGGCCCAAGGTACTCCAGTCCGACGCTGCTGGCAAGGTCCATGTATGTTGGCTCCTTAACAGCCTTAAATACCATGCCTCAGCAGCAGGGGCGTACATATAAATCATGGGGCCCCATAGCAAAAGTCTGAATGTTCCCACCCCCCCAAAAAAAAAACCCAGAGGCATTTGTAAATGTAAAGTGCCAGCACAGTGAGGGAAGTTGAGTCGCACAGAGACAGGGGTTTTGGGAGTACTCGGCACCGATCACGTCGACTTCTATGGGGGATGTCACGAGTAGCACAGCTCGGTCCGTGACCTGGGCGATCACTGGAATGTGGGATATTTCCAGGGGATGATAGAATGTTCGTGTAGTTTGTCGTGACGCCACCTGTAGTATCTGGTCAGGGTGTCCAGCGCTGCTGTGCAGGTCCTCTGGAAGAGATGGTGTAGTGCAGGTAGGTGAAAAGTCTTCTACAGGTAACACGCTATCCTTCCAGGGCAGATAGATGTGAGATAGAGCAATGGTGCAAAGTGATGTAGCAGAGTGGACTATGCGACGTAGTAAGAAAGCAGGAAACACTTCAAGTTAAACGTTGTATAATAACATTTTTAATAATAACATTACAAAAGTGCAAATGGCTTATATTATGTGACATGTTTTGTTACTGTTCATACCCTTGATATGTGTTATACATGTGTGTTAATAAATACATATTCAACAAAAGTGCAAATAGCATTAGTGCCGAAGTTCGTGGAGACTTCTTAGGACTACCCCCACCGGGGTAACTTCACAGTGTCCTTTACTTGTGCTTGTGGAGGACCCGCTCCAAACCTCCAACTGTGGTCTTGGGTGGGCTGCAAGACTTTCCTTGAGCAGACCTCACTTTCGGCCACACCAAACGGGTTTTTAGTTTCTGAGGTAGTTGAAAATAGTGCACAGTAAAGTTTTTTGTAAAACCAAGATGGAGCACCGAAGTGCCAACTATTTACAGAAAAGTTTGTGAGCCAGTACAGTTCATGGCTTCAAAGTTCAAGATTTTCATTACAGTGAAACACCATTACCCAACCTGGGTATATTAAGGCAACAATAAACTTGTTCTTCTGAACATTCACCCGTCCGGGTACATCAAACCATTACCCAACCTGGGTATATTAAGGCAACAATAAACTTCTTTTTATGAACATTCACCCGTCCGGGTACATCAATAATTTAACTATTTACATACAGAGACCCTGTCCGGGTTATTTAGACTTCTTTGGCTGGCCTCTTACAGGTACCACCTGGTACTGTTCTGGAGCTTGCCAAACATCCGTGACAGGAGGGTCCACCCAGACCTGATGACGTCGTGTGGCCTGTACAGTGACGTCGTGACCCGCTATCTGGGTCTGTGTGGCCACCTCTTTCATCTCCCTCCGGGTCTGGACCCCTATGTCTCGGACTGAACGAACCCCAGGGGGCCTAACAGGCGCCGGGTACGGGCCAGCTATCATTATCATGTCCATAGCTGGGGCTGCTGAGGAGACCACTGAGGGAGGCTGGGGAGATTTACAGCGTGGGGTGGGCACTTGTGCAGAGGCCTGGTTGGGGGAGGCTGAAGGCTCGCAGGGTCTGTCAGTTTCCTGACACTCTGGGGAGTAGGGGTCGCACCTGGTAACATTTAGGGCGTACCATCCATTGTAACCCCAGTGTCGGGTGTAAGTCACCAAGTCTCCTGGCAACAGGTCCCTCCCCGGGTGTCCTTCTGGGAGGTGAGCCTCCACGTCCCGCCGGGTTACAAAAACTTCTAAATAAAGTCCAGGCTCCTGGATGAAGCCCCAACCACCTTTTAACTTAAAGTTCCGTACTGCACCCTTACGCCGCGGCTCCCTCACCGTACTTTTATCCTTTCATCCTTCTGCCAGGTCCTTCTCCAGGTGACGTTGCCGAAGCTTTTGGGATTCTAGCTGCTCCCTTTGTCGCTCTGCTTCCCGCTCCCGACGTCTCCACTCTTCCTCCTGACGCCGGTTGTAATTCTCCTCCACCAGCATCTCCATGTCTCCACCATCAAACGCCAGCTTACGATGTACGGTTTGCGGCAGCTCTCCTGGCGCCCGCCAGTCCTGGCGGCGCTCACCTGTGGCGGAAGCAGCCGGCTCTGGAACAGATGACGGTCGGGGCTCCGGTACAGGCAGGTAGAGCTCTGGTGCCTGCGCAGGCCTCCTCCATGAGGACGGGTGTCGCTTCTTCTGCCTCAGCGACGGGGGCAGACAGCGGGATCTGGGGTGCTGGTGCGGCGTTTTCTGCAGGAACGGGTGCCTCCACTGTGATACTGGCAACCGGTTCAATTGCAAGGGCTGGGGATGCCCTCTACTGGACGGCCTCCCCTTACTGCACTAAGATGAGGGGATCGGGTTGCCTCTCCACTGAGATACTGGCAACCGGTTCAGATTGCAAGGGCTGGGATGCCCGCACGGCCTCCTCTACTGGAACGGGTGCCTCCACTGAGATACTGGCAACCGGTTCAGATTACAAGGGCTGGGATGCCCGCACGGCCTCCTGTACTGGAACGGGTGCCTCCACTGAGATACTGGCAACCGGTTCAGATTGCAAGGGCTGGGATGCCCGCACGGCCTCCTCTACTGGAACGGGTGCCTCACCTTCCGGTACAGACACTTCAGGGGGTAAGAGGGATTGGCGCCGCTTCAATTGTAGTTTTAGGGCCCGCCAGCTCGCTTCCATCCTGGCGACCTCCTCCCGGTGCCGGGCCAGGTCTCTCAGGGTATCCTCCGCTTCTTCCAGCGTAGGAGGGTTTCCAGGCCGGGTGCCAAACGGTGGCTCCGTGGCGATCAGGTCGCTTCCGTGGGGGGAGAGCTCTGACTCCTCCATCCCTTCCCACTTCTGCTCACGTCCATTCGCCATCTCTGCCAAGTCACATGTGTCATTAGCATCAGGAGAGGCGACATCTTTTGTAGGGAGGCGGACCTTCGCATTCGTTTCCGCCCACTGAGGAGGATGAGGAGGCGGAACTCCAGAGCTGTGGGGCACGATCTTACATTGCAGTAACATTTAGAGTGTGCGGACATCGTTTTCGCGCCAAGGAGTGAGTGTACGCCCACGAGAGCACGCCCTTATTCTTCACCTGTGCCTCGTGGCGCAGATATGACGGAAAAATGGCAAATACAGTCTATGATGATTTTTGCAATTCTCAAGCAAAAAAACAGTTCAATTAAGGCACACAGGACTCGCTTATAGCGAGCTTCTGAATCCTGTTCGTGACGCCAAAGTTGAGTCGCACAGAGCCACAGGTTTTGGGGGTACTCAGCACCAAGCCCGTCGACTTCTATGGGGGATGTGACGGGTAGCACAGCTATGTCCGTGCCCTGGTCGCTCACTGGAATGTGGGATATTTCCAGGGGATGATAGAATGTTTGTGTAGTTTGTCGTGACGCCACCTGTAGTACCTGGTCAGGGTGACCAGCGCTGCTGTGCAGGTCCTCTGGCAGGGATGGTGTAGTGCAGCTAGGTGATAAGTCTTCTACAGGTAAGACGGTATCCTTCCAGGGCAGATAGATGTGAGATAGAGCAATGGTGCAGAGTGATGTAGCAGAGTGGAGTATGCGACGTAGTAAGAAAGCAGGAAAGGAAACAATTCTTACTACAAAGACATGCAGCATAAGGCTGCCTCAACCCCTCCCATCCAACTAGCTACACCCTGTTCTAACCAGCCTGAGCTAGACCATCCCATTGGGTCCGCCTACACTCAGCTGGCATAGTGTACTGTTGAATGCAGTGGTTGGAGTCAATGGGGTGTTTCCTCCTTACCTGAGAGTAAGTTGTCACACCGCTGGGTGCGATGCAACATCTCTGTGGCGACTGGACCCTCGGGTGCTTCTGTCTTTTCACAAATGCCGGCTTTACCCGGCAATTGAATCAGAGGCTATTTTACTATGTAGAAGTGAATAAACTATAAATATATGTATATATATATATGTCACAATGACATGTATATATATATATATGTATTCTAAGTGTGTATATTTTGTGTTTACAAGGAAAGAAAGTGTTTTTTTAGTTGTGATATTTTGTTCCCATAGACTTACATGGGACTTCCGGTATCTGAATCGGATATCGCCGATATTTAGTGATATCGGCGATACCATTCCGATCCGATATTTTTAGATATCGAGCAGTATCGCTCAACACTACTCAGCAGTAGATAAGAATCCTCATGCGCACGGAGCCACCTTGATTAGAGGCGTTGGCTGCAGCAAAACATGTAGAAAAAAATCTCCAGCGCAAAAATGAATAAAAATTAAATTTTTATTGGATAAAATTAAAATCCATCTTGATAGTACAAAAAGACATATACAAGTGGGGTCCCTGGTGGTCTGAAACCGACGCATTTCGACCTAGCAGGTCTTATTCATGGTTTACAAAATGCCCTATACTGCAGAATTAAATACAATATAGACATGTGAACGTAACACAAAATTGGTAACACAAGGTAACACCCTAAAAAATTAACCCCTTGTTGGAGAAAACAGATAGGACAAAATAAAAACTTTATAATGATACACAAAACCGCAAATATAAACGTGTATAACATGTACTCTAAGATAATATACCAGATGAAAAAATATTTTTGAAAGAAACCAGAATTAATTAGGACTAACGAAAAAACATGAGTAAAAAAAAAAGTGATGGTGGTGAGGAGGCGATGATGATGATGATAGGGAGGCAATGATAATGGGAAGGCGATGATGATGATATTAATGGGGAGGCAATGATAATGATGATGATGGGGAGACAATGATAATGGGAAGGCAATGATGATGATATTAATGGGGAGGAAATGATAATGATGATGATGGGGAGGCAATGATGATGATGATGATATTAATGGAGAGGCAATGATAATGATGATGATGGGGAGGCAATGATAATGGTAAGGCAATGATGATGATATTAATGGGCAGGCAATGATAATGATGAGGATGGAGAGGCAATGATAATGGGAAGGCAATGAGATGATGATATTAATGGGGAGGCAATGATGATAATAGGGAGGCAATGATGATGATGATGGGCAGGCAATGATGATGAGGGGAGGCAATGATGATGATGTTGGGCAGGCAATGATAATGGGGAGTCTTTCCACAGCGCCCTTTCCTGAGCCGTAACAGTGCAGAACGCAGCATAGTGTAGAGGAGAGCTCCATATTTTGTATGGAGCATTATATGTGGTCCAGTATTCTGTATGGAGCATTATATTGCGTCCAATATTCTGTATGGAGCATTATATGGGGATGATGGGGTGACATACTGCATGGGGTATTATATGGGTGATGAGGGGGAGACTATGTGGTGCCCATAATATTTTATGGAGGACTGTACTGTCCAGTCTGTACTGTGCTGTGAGGATTTGGCGGTTTTTGAGCTATTGTTCAATTTACAGTAGGTATCAGTCATGTAATGGAAGAAGAGAAGTGTTTGGCGTTGTGCTATACCCATATTTCTCTGCAGTATCTGTGCATCATGAATCGTGGTCTGTGTTAAGGGGGCCCACTGAGACTCTTTCGCCCGGGGCCCATAAAAACCTGGAGCCGGCCCTGATTCTTGCACAATCAATGCTTTCATTTTGTCAGAATTTTTAGGTTTTTGTTTGTCCACCCGTCTCTTGATTATTGACCACAAGTTCTCAATGGGATTAAGATCTGGGGAGTTTCCAGGCCATGGACCCAAAATCTCTATGTTTTGTTCCCTGAGCCATTTACAGTCATGGCCAAAAGTTTTGAAAATGACACAAATATTAATTTTTACAAAGTCTACTGCTTCACTTTTTCTAATGGCAATTTGCATATACTCCAGAATGTTATAAAGAGTGATCAGCTTAACAGCAATTACTTGCAAAGTCAATATTTGGCTAGAAAATGAACTTTATCCCCCAAAACACATTTCAACATCATTGCAGCCCTGCCTTAAAAGGACCAGCTAACCTCTTTTCAGTGATTGCTCCATTAACACAGGTGTGGGTGTTGATGAGGACATGGCTGGAGATCAATCTGTCATGATTAAGTAAGAATGACACCACTGGAAACTTTAAAACGAGGCTGGTGCTTGGCATCATTGTTTCTCTTCTGTTAACCATGGTTATCTCCAAAGAAACACGTGCAGTCATCATTGCAATGCACAAAAATGGCCTAACAGGGAAGAGTATCGCAGCTAGAAAGATTGCACCTCAGTCGACAATCTATCGCATCATGAAGAACTTCAAGGAGAGAGGTTCCATTGTTGCCAAAAAGGCTTCAGGGCACCCAAGAAAGAACAGCGCCAGGACCGTCTCTTAAAAGTGTTTCAGCTGCGGGATCAGACTACCAGCAGTGCAGAGCTTGCTCAGGAATGGCAGCAGGCAGGTGTGAGTGCATCTGCACGCACTGTGAGGCGGAGACTCTTGGAGCAAGGCCTGGTTGTTTGGGTCTGCGGAACACACCAAATATATAATGTAGAAAGGTGCGTTCGCAGCCCGGGTCC
>JARQOD010007175.1:0-40035 GCA_033576555.1 Oophaga sylvatica | reverse complement strand
TCTTTTTGTTAACATTACTCTATTCTTCTTATTAAACTATTATTCTTATTCATATTGTACTTCATCTTCTTCATCTATTCTTATTTGTGACAGAGAATCCTGTACTTGTAATCTGTCAAAGTATGAATTTTTTCATCCTTCCGTTCTTGCTGTCACAAAAGATTTAAATTAAACAGTATTTGTCCGTGTTCAGTTTAGCCTGCAGCAGCAGGCATTTTCCAGGGGCACACGAGGAGGAACGGACTCACCCCCATACACTGCTTAGTCTTCTTCTGCTTAGAATTTAGAGCATATATTTTGCTCTTCATTTTGGTCTTATACTTCATGTTCTTCTGCTTTTTGATCTTCTGCTTATTGTTCTTAAAGGTACTGCCACACTAAACAATCCCATAGCGATCACAATAACGACGCATTACTAATGCGATCGCTAGCGGGATTGTTTCTATATCGCTAATGCTGCCACATTTTAGCGATATGTTAACGACGCTATCGCCTTTTAGCGATCTTCTTAACGACTTTAGCGGTACAAAAGTACCGCTAAATCGCTAAGAAAAGGTGCCACACAGCGATTAGATACTTACCCGCGGGAGCGCCGACGAGAAAATAGGGTCCGGAAACGATTCCAGCGACGAGCGAGATCACAGCAGGAAGTCGTCGCTGGCAGCTGCCGCACTGAACAACATCGCTAACGGGATCGCTAAATAGTGACGTTTTTTAGCGATCCCGTTAGCGATATGTTTAGTGTGGCATACCCTTTAGTCTCTTGTTCTGTATCTTGTAGTTTGTTTAACCTTCTTAGTCCTGTTTGGTAAATTTTTATTCTTCTTTGTGATGGTGTTTAGGCTGGTTGGCTTGATGCTCGTCGTCTTGTGGTCGTCATCTTCTTCGGGGTGGTCATCAGGGTCGTCGTCTTCATTGTTGGAGATCCAGAGTGGATTACCCAAAAAAGATTGAAAAAAATCTTTCAATTTGTAAATGTAGCAGAAGGTACAAGAGTCAATGCAAGAAAACGAGGACCAGTGACTGTGCTGGAACCCGGAGGGGCGCAGAAGGAAAAAGAGCCAATGGCACAACCGAGGACCAGCTGAGTTACTGGGACACGGTTACTAAGCAGGAGTACCTGTGCTCCAAAGCACTACCAAGGACCAGCAGACGTTGCTGGAACTCGGATACCGAGATGGAGGCACCTAGGCCAAAGGCACTGCGGAGAACCAGCTGACGGTACTGGAACCCGACGGGTCAGCAGAAGGTACAAGAGCCAATGCAAGTAACGAGGACTTGCTGACTGTGCTGGAACCCGGAGGGGCAGCAGAAGGAAAAGAAGCCAAATGGCACAACCGAGGACCATCTGACGTTTACTGGGACACGGTTACTAAGCAGGAGGTACCTGTGCTCCAAAGCATCTACCAAGGACCAGCAGACGTTGATGGAACTCGGATACCGAGATGGAGGACCTAGGCCAAAGGCACTGCGAGGAGAACCAGTGACGGTACTGGAACCCGGACGGGTAGCAGAAGGTACCCATGGAAATTTAAGTTGGACAGGCCGCGAGCCGGCCGCAGTTACCGAATCCACAGTACTACAGTGGGTGATTGTCCTATTGTCACAACGGAAACAGCCTTTATTTTGCATATCCCGCGACACATAGGAAGTACCTAAACTCCAAGCACCATAGGTCGGCTAACCTGACCGCAAACACGCAGGACACTTATTGGAGGCTAAGTGACGTTTACACTGACAGGAAACAGATGGCGTGCTGTAACCAGTCTTGGGCAGGAGTGAGTCCCGTTGCCAATGACACTTCCGGCAACAACTGGCGGGTTGTTGAAGCCAGGGTGAGAAGACAAGGGTGGAGGCAGCATGCTTTTTGCCGTTCACACAGCAGGGGAACAGCTGACATTACTGAACCCCAGTAACACAGGAGCAAGTGTTGACTGTGCTAACAGCACTTCGAGCAACACTGGCGGTGTTGTAGCCCAGGAATTGAGAAGAGAACATGGTGGAGGCAGCAGGACTTTTTGCCGTTCACACAGCGGGGAAACAGCTGACATTACTGAACCCCAGTAACACAGGAGCAAGTGTAGACTGTGCTAACAGCACATTTGAGCAACAACTGGGCGGTGTTGTAGCCCAGGGATGAGAAGAGAAACATGGTGGAGGCAGCAGGACTTTTTGCCGTACACACTGCAGGGGAACAGCTGACATTACTGAACCCCAGTAACACAGGAGCAAGTGTTGACTGTGCTAACGCACTTCCGAGCAACAACTGGCGGTGTTGTAGCCTGGGATGAGAAGAGACATGGTGGAGGCAGCAGGACTTTTTGCCGTTCACACAGCAGGGGAACAGCTGACATTATGAACCCCAGTAACACAGGAGGCAAGTGTTGACTGTGCTAACAGCACTTCGAGCAACAACTGGTGGTGTTGTAGCCCAGGGATGAGAAGGAACATGGTGGAGGCAGCAAGCTTTTTGCCGTTCACACAGCAGGGGAACAGCTGACATTTACTGACCCCAGTAACACAGGGCAAGTGTAGACTGTGATAACAGCACTTCCGAGCAACAACTGGCGGGTGTTGTTAGCCCAGGGTGAGAAGAGGACATGGTGGAGGCAGCAGGACTTTTTGCCGTTCACACAGAAGGGGAACAGCTGACATTACTGAACCCCAGTAACACAGGAGCAAGTGTTGACTGTGCTAACAGCACTTCCGAGCAACAACTGGCGGTGTTGTAGCGCAGGGATGAGAAGAGAACATGGTGGAGGCAGCAGGACTTTTTGCCGTTCACACAGCAGGGGAACAGCTGACATTACTAAACCCCCCGTAACACAGGAGCAAGTGTTGACTGTGCTAACAGCACTTCCGAGCAACAACTGGTGGTGTTGTAGCCCGGGATGGGGAAGAGAACATGGTGGAGGCAGCAAGACTTTTTGCCGTTCACACAGCAGGGGAACAGCTGACATTTACTGAACCCCAGTAACACAGGAGCAAGTGTAGACTGTGCTAACAGCACTTCCGAGCAACAACTGGCGGTGTTGTAGCCAGGGATGAGAAGAGGACATGGTGGAGGCAGCAGGACTTTTTGCCGTTCACCCAGCAGGGGAACAGCTGACATTACTGAACCCCAGGTAACACAGGAGCAAGTGTTGACTGTGCTAACAGCAATTCCGAGCAACAACTGGCGGTGTTGTAGCGCAGGGATGAGAAGAGAACATGGTGGAGGCACCCAGGACTTTTTGCCGTTCACACAGCAGGGGAAACAGTGACATTACTGAACCCCAGTAACACAGGAGCAAGTGTTGACTGTGCTAACAGCATTTCGAGCAACAATTGGTGGTGTTGTAGCCCAGGGATGAGAAGAGAACATGGTGGAGGCAGCAAGACTTTTTGCGTTCACACAGCAGGGGAACAGCTGACATTACTGAACCCCAGTAACACAGGAGCAAGTTTTAGACTGTGCTAACAGCACTTCCGAGCAAAAACTGGCGGTGTTGTAGCCCAGGGATGAGAAGAGGACATGGTGGAGGCAGCAGGACTTTTTGCCGTTCACAAAAGCAGGGGAACAGCTGACATTACTGAACCCCAGTAAACACAGGAGCAAGTGTTTGACTGTGTAACAGCACTTCCGAGCAACAACTGGCGGTGTTGTAGCGCAGGGATGAGAAGAGAACATGGTGGAGGCAGCAGGACTTTTTGCCGTTCACACAGCAGGGGAACAGCTGACATTACTGAAACCCCAGTAACACAGGAGCAAGTGTAGACTGTGCTAACAGCACTTCCGAGCAACAACTGGCGGTGTTGTAGCCCAGGGATGAGAAGAGAACATGGTGGAGGCAGCAGGACTTTTTTGCCGTTCACACAGCAGGGGAACAGCAGGCGTTACTGAACCCCACAAACACATCAGCGATTGTTTTATCTGTGCATCTAACACTTCTGAGCAGCAATGGCGGTGTTGAAGCCCGGGTCAAGGAGGGTTGTAGGCATAAAATATTGAGTTATTGCCTTGTTACGTGGCCATTGCAAATGTATGTACTTCAAACAAGAATAAAAGAAGTTTTACTAGGACAATAAAATTATGAATTTCAATTCCAAGAAATGAAAAATATTTATACTTGAGAGTCCGCTGTGGTTGATACCGTTTAATGGCTAACTGAAAATATGGTAACAAATTCCAAGCTTTCCAGACTACTCAGGTCTCTTCATCAGGCTAAGACTAAAACAAAAAATGAAGAATCACATATTTCTACACAAACAAGGACACAGGAATAGGTAAGACAAGTGAGGGAGGGACAAGTGAGGGGAGACCAGCCAAAAAAAAAGAGAACAAGGATGAATTATCAGCGCCACACAATAAGAGAAAAATAATGGATTTTTCCTGTGGCAAAACACTTTTGTATGCCCGGTCATAGCATGATGGATATGGAATTACTGGTATTAAAATATAACTTCAAATATGAGAAAGATACAAAGGTTTCAGAATATAAGCTCATCATGACCTTTGACACTGTTAGTGATGGAATGAATAGATCACACGGATTTATGTCATTCTATATCAATTAAGGGGAAACTGCGTCTCTGCCCCTTTCCCGGGGCATGAAAACACAAAACCAGACCCAAATCAGAGGGCAATAAAACTTTTCTATCCTTATCTAGGAACTGTTCCAATATTTATGTTCATCCCTCTGTGATTATGACAGTTCTGCTACACGTCACTTACTTGTCTTACCTATTGCACTATTCCTGTGTCCTGTTTTTGTATAGAAATTATGTGATGCTTCATTTTTTGTTTTAGTCTTTGCCTGATGAAGAGACGTGAGTAGCCCCGAAAGCTTGCAATTTGTTACCATCTTTTCAGTTATCCATTCAAAGGTATCAACCCATGCGGACTCTCAAGTCTAAATATTTATCTATCTACTGGCTAACACGGTACAAAGATACACATGTTTCCTAACTTCAAGAATAAAAAAAAGGGCACTGCAAATATAAAGCATATATGCACATGCCAACAAAAAAATGGAAAACACACCACCCAAAAAATTGGTTACAAAAAAATAGTGTTGTAAATTTAAGAATAAAAGTCCCTTTTTGTATTTATGAATAATGCTTAAGGAACGCTATGTTAAACCATAACATAGTGAAGACAATGGATTTTGTAATAGTCACTCATCATCATCATCATTGCAATTTAGATGTGACAGTCACAGACATTTCAATTATTTAAGTTTTAAAAAAATAGTTACTTTGTACACCATGTATGACATGTCCAGCATGGACTCATCAATGTGATGACACAATAATGTACGATAAAAAATAACCATTTAAAAAAACATAATGCATTGTCACAATTTAAGTGTGTGCCTGCAAGTGTAGGTGAAACAAAGGCTAGGATAGCAAAGGTATATTCTATGTCTGTATCAGACAGTGGACAGCTCTGATGGGTAATGGCGATGTTATACTGTACGTCAATAAAGTCTGCGGCTGCAATCATGCATTTTTTGCTTGTACAGTGTTGAAGAGGGTAAAAGCATGTTGGTTGCGCAAGGCTTTATCCGTCAACACTACCTTCCTACTGTCACGCGTTAGGGTAGGGTTAGCGTGTGTCAATTAGAGACTCTATAAAATATGACGTTACGCAGGTTATTGCGCCCTAGGGACCCCAAAAAAATACGACAGCAGTAATCTTTTTACTGTCTAATACTCCACCTATGACCAACAAAAAAAGACCGTTCCTCTTTAAACATCTACAAGACTAACAAGCATAATGGTTGACGCTGACTTTATTGAGGTACAGTATTACATCGACATTGTCCATGGAGTAACTATGCACTGTGATCCCTTTATATACCATTTTTTAATTTATATCTGTTGTGGTTGTTTCAACAGCACTTGCAGGTTATAATCTACCTATTGTCAGTATGCATGATGCACTTTTAGATGTTATTATTGCAATTATTACCAGGTTTAGATGCTGGCCATTTAAATTATGGTGTGTGAAGTTACAGTTGCATCAGTATGTGTATTTTATAATGTCTGTCATAAATAAAACTCGTGATGATGATGATGAGGATTTTATGATTCGTACATCCATTGACTGCATTATCTTACAGGTACAGATAAAGTTCCTTAAAAAGCATTAATTGATAAGTATGAAATGTACTTTTTGCATTAATTTCAAAAAGTGAAGACTATGTTTTAGTTTTTGTTACCATTTGTAATAGACATGTGCAGTAGTGTTGAGCATTCCGATACGCAAGTATCGGGTTCGGCCGATATTCGCGTTATCGGAATTCGATACTTAATTCGGATACTTTTTCAATATCTTTATACCGGAATCGGAAGTTCCCATAATTCTTTGAGAGGCAATGTGATGTTAGTCAGCCAATGATGAATCTTATGAAGTGTGGGCACATCCTGTAATGCTGCGGTCATCTTAACTAATGGCATGGCTGTGATTGGCTGCTGAAATGATGTCAGAATGCACTATAAAAGGCGCCGCAGCCATTTTAGCGTCACTGTGCTGTGAACTGGGGTTAGGGAACAGAACGTACTTCTGCTCACTCTGAGGGACAGTTAGATTAGCGATTTTGTGTACTACTGGGTTTAGGCAGGCTAGTTTACCAAACCGCTGTGTTAAAGCTTCATTTTGCCAGTGTTGTTTTAACAGCTCTGTGCAAGGTGTGTGTGTGACAGTGCAGGTGACGCTGTAGTTTGCTCTGCATCCACCGCTGTTTGTAGGCATCTGCACGTGTCACTGACTCTTTTTTTTTTTTTTTTATTTTGTGGAATTGGTGCAGCTCCTTATATTAGAAAAAAATCAAATCTATTAGTGTGACGTGCTTCCATCCGTATACAATACATTGGTTGCAAACACTATAGAAGTACAGAAAGGAGCCTTTCACAGCTACTGAACAGTTGTCTACAGGGTTTTTCTGTAGTCTGTGAGCTTTTAATTTGTGAGTGCAGATTACGCTCCAGTTAGTTCTTTAACACTGCGGTTGTAGTCTGCTGAGCGTGTGTCACTGCCTCATCTTTACATTTTTCTCTAATTGGTGCTGCTCCATTTAGTGGAAAAAAAATCTAATCTATTAGTGTGACGCGCTTCCATCCGTATACAATACATTGGTTGCAAACATATAGAAGTACACAAAGGGGCCTTTAAAGCTACTGAACAGTTGTGTTTTCGTGTTCACTGTAGTCTGTGAGCTTTTCTTTGTGAGTGCAGATTACGTCCAGTTTGTTCTTCAAACCACTGCCGGTTGTAGTCTGCTGAGCGTGTGTTCACTGCCTCATCCTTCACATTTTTCTCTAATTGTGCTGCTCCTTTTAGTGGAAAAAAATCTAATCTATTAGTGTGACGCGCTTCCATCCGTATACAATACATTGGTTGCAAAAAACTATAGAAGTACACAAAGGGGCCTTTAACAGCTACTGAACAGTTGTGTTTCAGTGTTCACTGTAGTCTGTGAGCTTTTCATTTTGTTGAGTGCAGATTACGCTCCAGTTTGTTCTTCAAACCACTGCCGGTTGTAGTCTGCTGAGGGGTGTGTCACTGCCTCATCCTTCACATTTTTCTCTAATGGTGCTGCTCCATTTTAGTGGAAAAAAATCTAATCTATTTGTGTGACGCGTTCCATCCGTATACAATACATTGGTGCAAAACACTTTTAGAAGTAACAAAGGGGCCTTTAACAGTTTACTAAAACAGTTGTGTTTCAGTGTTCACTGTAGTCTGTGAGCTTTTCATTTTGTGAGTGCAGTTTTACGCTCCAGTTTGTTCTTCAACCACTGCCGGTTGTAGTCTGCTGAGCGTGTTTCACTGCCTCACCCTTCACATTTTTCTCTAATTGGTGGTGCTCCATTTTAGTGGAAAAAATCTAATCTATTAGTTTTGACGCGCTTCCATCCGTATACAATACATTGGTTGCAAACACTATAGAAGTACACAAAGGGGCCTTTTAACAGTACTGAACAGTTGTGTTTCAGTGTTCACTGTAGTCTGTGAGCTTTTCATTTTGTGAGTGCAGATTACGCTCCAGTTTGTTCTTCAACCACTGCCGGTTGTAGTCTGCTGAGCGTTGTGTCACTGCCTCATCCTTCACATTTTTCTCTAATTGGTGCTGCTCCATTTTAGTGGAAAAAAATCTAATCTATTAGTGTGACGCGCTTCCATCCGTATACAATACATTGGTTGCAAACACTATAGAAGTACACAAAGGGGCCTTTAACAGCTACTGAACAGTTGTCTGCAGGGTTCACTGTAGTCTGTGAGGAATAACCACACTTAGGCCTTATAACTTTTCTGACTTTCTTTATCAATCTACCACGATGAAGAAGTCAGTGAGTAAGGCACGTGGTCGTGGTCGAGGGCCGTGGATTTGCAGCAGGGAGAGGACGTGGGGATTCTGTGGCTGCTGCCGCCCCCAGTGACACAGCATCCACCAGTTTTCCCCGTGAGCGTTCCTTTATGCGCACTTTTGTAGGAGCTCAGCGTACCCCCCTGCTGCGTGAAGAACAAATTGAAGCGTTGTTGGTTGGATGGCAGCCAATGCATCGACTTCAATTGCTTCCACCCTCTCAGGACCACAGCATGTTGAACAACCATCTGTCTCTTCACCGCCTGCCAAATTGCCCAGGCAGTCAGAGAGCTCTGTACAGGAGCCAGATGAGTCTCTGCTTCTGTTTCAGAATCTGTTGGCTTGCAAACAGGGGCCCAGCCAAGCAGCATTCTGGAATGTGAGAAGAGGCAGTATGCAGTGATGCGCAACAGCTGTGTCTCTCTGAATCTGAAGAGGCGGGTGAGCCAGTGCCGATGGTCAGCACACCGCAGAACGCATCTGATGATGATGAGACTCAGTTGCCAGTTTCTGTTGAGCATGGTGCTGGCACAGACCACCCAACAACAGCAGGTGTTGGAAGAGGGTAGTGGTGGAGATGATGAGGTCCAAGACCCAACATGGCGTGAGGAACAGGAAGGTGGTGGGAGGGAGCTCTGAGGAAGAGATTGCCCAACGGTCCAAACAGTAGGGAGAGGTAGGCTGCAGACTCGCTTGCCTGTAGCCTCCAGTTTGGCACCCGTTCGGAGCAGTTCTCTTACAACAGCCAAACGGGCGCTCCCAGGACTTGCTTGCGGGGGTCCTTTTTTGATACAGTTGCAGATGAAAATTTGCTATGTCAAATGCAAGCTGTGTAATCAAAAAATTAAAAGAGGAAAAGTGTCAGTAACCTTAATACAACAAATATGTGGAAACATGTGCGGTCAAAGCCCCTTTGTTGAGTTACAAAGACACACTGGAGATGTAGGCCAACCTACAGCAGCACCTACATCTTCAGCTCGTGTTGGAGCCTTTCCTCCAGTTCACCACAGCTGGTTCGGGTTCCTCACAAGGATCGCCATGGAAGAACCTCTGTCACTGTTGTCCAGAGACACAGTGTTATTCCACCCACAGCTGCAAGTTCCCTGTCATCCTCACACACCCCAGGCCAACAAAACAGCCATCGGTAGCACAGGCATGGGATAAAAGACGGCCATACTCGGCAAACCATCCACGAGCACAGGCTCTGAATGCTGGCATTGCAAAACTCCTGTCCCTTGAAATGCTGTCATTCAGACTGGTGGAGACTGACAGTTTCCGTGAATTAATGGCATTGGCCCGTCCACAATACAATGTGCCCAGCCGATTTTATTTCAGCAGGCAAGCCGTCCTGGTCTGCAAAAGCATGTTGAGGCAAAAATTAAACATGCGCTACTAAACGCCGTCAGTAGCAAGGTCCACCTGACCCGATGCGTGGACCAGTACCCATTGGCCAGGGGACGATACCTTTCACTCACTGCCCATTGGGTGAATGTTGTGGAGCGGGTACAGATCTTGCGAGTGGCGCTGTACGTGTTCTGCCAACTCCAAGGATTGCCGGAATCAAGTCTGTCCCATTGATCCTCCTCCTACTCCCGTTCCTCAGAATCATCGCTGCAGGAGCCTGTCATGGGTGCATCGCCACGAAGATCGTCGCGATTGCACATTCTGACTTCTCACAGTGAGCTTCTGTTTCTTTGTTTTTTGGTAATGTGAGAGTTAATTTTTCCTAGCTCTTTGTAAGGCTAGGTGCAGCCTCGCCCGGCTGCTTTTGATTATGTTCTAATTAGTTTCCTTTATATTTCTGCCAGTCTGGGTGTTAGAGGCCGGTGAAAGCATTCATGTAGTTCAGCAGACGGGATCGGTTCTGAGAATATTTAAGCTAAGAGTTCATTTGTTGTTTTACTCTATAGCTTATAGTTTATCTCTGAGACCTTAGGTGTTCCTACTGTGTGTGAGTGTTGTATGTAAGACTTTATTTACTTTATTCCTTCTCTTTCTTGTATGTCTTTCTGTTCATTATCCGTTACCTGTTCATTCCCTTTGGTGGTATTCAGGGTCCTTCTTAGGACTAGAATACAGTTGGCAGGGATTGATAGGAGACAGGGTTTACGTGGTGGCCTGGACCTCTGTACCTTTAACAGTACCTCCAGGTTGAGGGATTAGTTGGGGACCCCAGTTCAGGGTCAGCTTAGACCCCGGTCACCCTCTAGCCGGAGACAGCGTATAACGGATTCCGTTTTGACCCAGTGGACATTCTGTCAGGTAAATCCATGTTATAATATATCTATGCGCATGTTATATAGTATGTTGCCCTTTTTGATATAGATTACAGACATCTCATATATATATTGCTATACAGCGTGACATTTTCACGGCCAAAACTAAAGATTCTCCCCAGCTGTCATGGATCCAGTAGCCCAGCTGGCCCGACAGTTGCAGGGGTTGTCCATGGAATTTGCAGACATTAAGTCCAAGGTTTTGTCCCTCCCAGAGCAAACCAGATCTGAACCTAAGGTTGCTCTCCCGGACAGGTTCACTGGTGGGCGGGAAAAATTTTTTTACTTTCCGGGAGGCATGTAAATTGTACTTTCGGCTGCGGCCTCGGTCATCTGGGAGTGAGGAGCAGAGGGTGGGAATTGTTATCTCGCTCTTACAAGGGGACCCTCAATCTTGGGCGTTCTCTATTCTCCAGGCTCCCCAGATCTCCAGTCAGTGGATCGATTTTTTGCTGCCCTGGGTCTGGTATATGATGATCCGGATCGAGTTTCCCTTGCTGAAACAAAGTTACGTAAAATACGGCAAGGAAATCGTCCAGCGGAGGAATATTCTTCTGAGTTCCGTAGATGGGCAACAGATACTCAGTGGAATGACCCAGCTCTTAGGAGCCAGTTTTGTCAAGGGTTGTCTGACAAATTAAAAGATGTGTTGGCTCAGTATGATTCTCCGCCATCACTGGAGGCTGCTATGGCCCTCGCTATTCGCATTGATAGACGACTTCGGGGAAGACGGAGGTAACTCCGCCCCCCATGATGACTCCACTACTGCTAAAGTCCCTTGTGCTGAGGTTCCCTGGTCTGTTCGGAGGAGCCCATTGCAGTTGGGAGGGACATCATTTTGTAGGAGGGAATCGGCGGTGCGCCGCAAGCTAGAAGGTGTTTCTTTTGCGGGAGAGGAGGGACATTTTGTTGGGGGTTGTCCATCCCGGACCTCTTTGACCCAAGGAGTTAACCTGGGAGTCTGTATTTCGTCCCCAAATCCCTCTCAGTTTATCGTGCCTGCGGAGGTGGTGATTGGTACTAGAACTGAGAGGATTTCTGTTTTTCTTGATAGTGGGTCCGGGCTAATCTTGTGGACGCTCGGTTTGCCCAGGTGCATGGTATGCAACTGAGTGTATTGGCCAAACCGGTCCCTATACTCTCTATTGATTCTAGACCTCTTGGTCAAGGTAGCTTGGTTCAAGCTGTTCATAACATAGATCTTCGAGTAGGGGCAATACATAAAGAACAATTGTCTTGTTATGTGTTGGAGGGTCTACCTACTCCTATTGTGTTGGGACTTCCTTGGTTGGCTAAACATAACCCAGTGATTGATTGGCAATCCAGAAAGATTAGCCAGTGGGGTGAATTTTGCAAGAATAACTGCATGAGCACGGTCATCGGTGCGGTTGTACCTAGGACTTTGCCTCCTTTTCTGGAGGACTTTGGGGAGATGTTCTCAGAGGAGGGGTGTAAAGAGTTACCTCCTCATCGCGCATATGACTGCTCAATAAAGTTGCTTCCTGATGCCTTATCTCGTACTTTCCCAGGGACCGGGAGGATGGATGATCCGGTTCCTATTCCTCAGGAGGGAGTTGTAGTGTCAGCTGTATGCTCTGAGCTTGAGGGGGAGGTATTGGGGGCTCAGGGGGACGCCCCTGTGGGACTTCCAGGGAGACTGATAGTTCCAGATCAGTTAAGACTGAAGGTTACGGAGAACCGTTACAAACGGATGGCTGATAGGAGGAGAGTTTCTGGTCTAGATCTGAAGGTGAACGATCTGGTGTGGTTGTCTACCAGGAATATTAAACTTAAAGTTCCTCCTGGAGGTTGGGTCCCAGATTCATCGGGCCGTACAGGATCAGCTCCATAATTAATCCTGTGGCATTTCGTCTGGACCTCCCTCCTACGTTTAAAATTCATAATGGTTTCACAAGTCATTACTTAAAAAAGTATGTGGCACCAGTCATACCGTCTCCTCTACCTCCTTCAGTGGTGGTCAATGATAACGTGGACGGACCTTTTCACACAACTCACCCGGACAGACCTGGTCATGAGGGTCCGGAGGCCCTCGTAGAAGGGGGGGTACTGTCATGGGTGCATCGCCACGAAGATCGTCGCGATTGCACATTCTGACTTCTCACAGTTGAGCTTCTGTTTCTTTGTTTTTTGGTAATGTGAGAGTTAATTTTTTCCTAGCTCTTTGCTAAGGCTAGGTGCAGCCTCGCCCGGCTGCTTTTGATTATGTTCTAATTAGTTTCCTTTATATTTCTGCCAGTCTGGGTGTTAGAGGCCGGTGTGAAAGCATTCATGTAGTTCAGCAGACTGGATCGGTTCTGAGAATATTTAAGCTAAGAGTTCATTTGTTGTTTTTACTCTTATAGCTTATAGTTTATCTCTGAGACCTTAGGTGTTCCTACTGTGTGTGAGTGTTGTATGTAAGACTTTATTTACTTTATTCCTTCTCTTTCTTGTATGTCTTTCTGTTCATTATCCGTTACCTGTTCATTCCCTTTGGTGGTATTCAGGGTCCTTCTTAGGACTAGAATACAGTTGGCAGGGATTGATAGGAGACAGGGTTTACGCTGGTGGCCTGGACCTCTGTACCTTTAACAGTACCTCCAGGTTGAGGGATTAGTTAGGACCCAGTTCAGGGTCAGCTTAGACCCGGTCACCCTCTAGCGGAGACAGCGTTAACGGATTCCGTTTTGACCCAGTGGACATTCTGTCAGGTAAATCCATGTTATAATATATCTATGCGCATGTTATATAGTATGTTGCCCTTTTTGATATAGATTACAGACATCTCATATATATATCTGCTATACAGCGTGACAAGAGCCGTCACGGTCTACCTCCACATGGACCCGTGGACGCTTACCTGATGCGACCGATATGAGCACAGCCGTGGCCAAACGGCAACAGGCCGTTCTGAAATTAATTCCCATGGGGAATCGAAGCACACCAGCGCAGGAGCTCTGGAATGCCATCAAGCAGGAGAGTGACGTGTGGTTTTTGCCAGCGAATCTCCAGCCAGGCTTGGTAGTGTGTGACAATGGCCGAAATCTGGTGGCAGCTCTGGGCCTTGGCAAATCCTCACATACCATGTCTGGCACATGTGCTCAACTTGGTCGTGCAGAGTTTTTTGAGGGACTATCCGGATCTTGATGCACTGCTGCACAAGGTCCGCCTAGAGTGCGCTCACTTGCGACGTTCCAGCATGGCCAGATCGCGCATTGCAGCTCTGCAACGCAGATTGCGCCTTCCTGAACATCGCATCATATGTGACGTATCCACCAGGTGGAATTCAACGTTACATATGTTGGAGCGGTTGTGTGAGCAGCAGCCAGCAGTTATGGAGTATCAGCTGCATCAGGCGCAATCAACACGCAATTTGCGCCGTCCACACTTCACCATTAATGAGTGGGCCACTATGAAGGACATGTGCCACGTTTTGCGTGCGTTTGATGAGTCAACGCGGATGGCGAGTGCAGATGATGCACTAGTCAGCCTGACTGTCCCCCTTATCTGCCTGCTTCAAAAACACTGCAAGCAATAAGGGATGAGGTTTTGGAAGAGGTGGAGGATGAGGAGTCACAAATTCCATCACCTTCTGGAAAGTCAGCGCAACGTGGTTCCTCACAAAGGCTGGGCAGGGCTCACTTTGTGAGGAGGATGAGGAGGAGGAGTCAATGGAGGAGGAAGACATCGCTCCAGAGGGAGGTACACAACGCTCTAGTCAGTATGTAGAGCGAGGGTGGGGTGATGCAGAGCAGGCAGAGATAACGCCTCTTGCAGAGGACAGCGTTTCTTTGCCAGTTGGGAGTCTGCAGCACATGGTTGATTTCATGCTGCAGTGCCTAAGAAACGACCGCCGCATTGCCCACATTCTCACGACGTCTGATTATTGGGTGTACACCCTCCTAGACCCTCGCTACCGGGACAACGTCAAAAGCCTCATCACACCGTTGAACCGGAGCGTAAAATGCGGGAGTACCAAGACACACTGGTGCAATCCCTAATGTTCTAACCTTACTGCCGAGAGCACTGCTGCTGCTACTGCTTTACAAAGCAGCTCTGTGCGTCGAGGCAGTGTAGAGAGCTCTGCAACAAGAGGGAGCACACGCAGTGCCTCTGCACAGGGAAAGACCAGTATGTTAAAAATGTGGCAAAGTTTTGTGGCAGCGCCACAAATGTCTACACCATCCAAGAGGGCTCCAGTCAGCGGGAGGCAACGTATCCGTCAGATGGTGACAGACTACTTGGCATTGCCTCTCAGTGTACTCCCAGATGGCTCTTCCCCATTCAAGTTTTGGGTCTCTAAGCTGGATTACATGGCCAGAGCTTAGCCAGTATGCATTGGAGGTGCTGGCTTGCCCTGCTGCCAGTGTATTATCGGAGCGCGTCTTTAGTGCTGCAGGTGGTGTACTAACAGACCGTCGCATGCGACTATCCTCCGATAATGTAGACCGGCTTACTTTTCTGAAAATGAACAAGGCATGGATCTCGCCAGAATTTGTCTGTCCGTTTTCAGATTAAATAACTGGTTCGCAACGTTATCCATGTCTCCTGTTATGTTCATCTTTCTACCACCTGAACTCTACTCCTGGGCTCCAACACTGCCAGTTGCTGCTCAGAAGTGTCGTGTCCACAGAACAAAACACAAGCTCTACTGTTAGTGGGGTTCAGTAACGCCAGCTGTTCCCCTGCTGTGTGAACGGCAAGAAGTCTCCTGTTCCGACACATGGACAGAAAAACACATGACCAACATGCTCCAAATAGGGAAGAGCCGTCACCCTGCTTGTTATGCTGAAAACATGAAATTGTGAAGTTTTGCAGGCCTAGAATGATAAATTTTTATGACAAATATGGACAAAAATAATTTGTCATCACAGCGCATATCTGCACATGTCTATTAGAAATGGTAAACAAAAAATAAAACATAGTCTACTCTTCACATTTGAAATTAATGCATAAAAGTACATTTCAGACTTATGAATTAATGCTTTTTAAGGAACTTTATCTGTACCTGTAAGATAATGCACTCAATGGATGTACGAATCATTAAATCCTCATCATCATCATCACGAGTTTTTATTTATGACAGACATTATAAAATACACATACTGATGCCAACTGTAACTTCAAACACCATATATGAAATGGCCAGCATGTAAACATGGTAATAATGTCCAATAATAAATTATTACATCTAGAAAGTGCATCATGCATACTGACAATAGGTAGTTATACCTGCAAGTGCTGTTGAAACAACCACAAGAGATATAAATTAATACTGGTATATAGGTATCACAGTGCATAGTTACTCATGGACAATGTTGATGTAATACTGTATCTCAATTAAGTCAGCGTCAACCATTAGGCTTGTTAGTGTTGTACATTGTTAAAGAGGGAACGTAATTTTTTTGTTTGTCATAGGTGGAGTATTACACATTTAATTATTACTGCTGTATTTTTTTTTGCGTCCCTAGTGCGCAATAACGCAGCCTAACCTCACATTTGATAGTCAGCTAATTGCCACACGCTACCCTACCCTCGCGTGACAGTAGGAAGGTAGTGTTGACGGATAAAGCTTTGCGCAACCAGACATTCTTTTACCCTCTTCAACACTCTACAAGGAAAAAATGCATGATTTCAGACGCAGACTTTATTGACGTACAGTATAACATCGGCATTACCCATCAGAGGCTGTCCACTGTCTGATACAGACATAGAATATACCTTTGCTATCCGTAGCCTTTGTTTCACCTACACTTGCAGGCACACACTTAAATTGTGACAAACAATGCCTAATGTTTTTTTAAATGGTTATTTTTTATCGTACATTATTGTGTCATCAATCACATTGATGAGTCCATGCTGGACATGTCATACATGCTATAGAAAGTTACGATGTTATGAACTTAAATAATTGAAATGTCAGTGACTGTCACATAAAATTTGCGATGATGATGATGAGTGACTATGACAAAATCCATTGTCTTCACTATGTTATGGTTTAACATAGTGTTCCTTAAGCATTATTCATAAAAAAAAAATGGACTTTTATTCTTAAATTTACAACACTATATTTTGTTACCAATTTTTTGGGTGTTGTGTTGTTCCATTTATTTTTGGCATGTGCATATATGCGTTTATATTTGTATTTTCTTTATTTTTCCTTCTTGAAATTAGAAAACATGTGTATCTTTGTACCGTGTTAGCCAGTAGATAGAAAAATATTTAGACTTCAGAGTCAGCAGTGGTTGATACCTTTTAATGGATAACTGAAAAGATGGAAACAAATTGCAAGCTTTCAAGGCTACTCACGTCTCTTCATCAGGCAAAGACTAAATAAAAAAATTAAGCATCACATATTTCTATACACAACAGGACACAGGAATAGTGCAATAGGTAAGACAAGTAAGTGACGTGTATCAGAACTGTCATTATCTCACAGGGATGAACATAAATATTGGAACAGTTCCTAGATAAGGATAGAAAGTTTGATTGCCCTCTCATTGGCGTCTTTTTTTGGGTTTTCATGACCCTGGAAGGGCATAGACGCAGATTCCTTAATTGATATAGAATGACATAAATCCATGTGATCTATTCATTCCATCACTAACAGTGTCAAAGGTCATGATGAGCTTATATTCTGAAACCTTTGTACGTTTATCATATTTGAAGTTATATTTTAATACCAGTAATTCCATATCCATCATGCTATGACCGGGCATACAAAAGTCTTTTGCCACAGGTAAATTCATTAATTTATCTGTGATTGTGTGGTGCTGATAATTCATCCTTGTTCTCCTTTTTGTTGCCGGTCTCCCCTCACTTGTCCCTCCCTCACTTGTCTTAGCTATTCCTGTGTCCTGTTGTGTGTAGAAATATGTGATTCTTCATTTTTGGCTTTACTCTTAGCCTGATGAAGACACCTGAGTAGTCTCGAAAGCTTTGAATTTGTTACCATATTTTCAGTTAGCCTTTAAACGTTATCAACCACAGAGGACTGTCAAGTATAAATATTTTTCTATTCTTGTAATTGAAATTCATCATTTTATTGTCGTAGTAAAAATTCATTTATTCTTGTTTGAAGTACATACATTTGCAATGGCCACGTAACAAGGCAATAACTCAATATTTTATGCCTACACCCTCCTTGACCCTGGGCTTCAACAGCGCCAGTTGCTGCTCAGAAGTGTTAGATGCACAGATGAAAACAATCGCTGATGTGTTTCTGGGGTTCAGTAACGCCTGCTGTTCCCCTGCTGTGTGTCTGGCAAAAAGTCCTGCTGTCTCCACATGTTCTCTTCTCATCCCTGGGTTACAACACCGCCAGTTGTTTCTCGGAAGTGCTGTTAGCACAGTCAACACTTGCTCCTGTGTTACTGGGGTTCAGTAATGTCAGCTGTTCCCCTGCTGTGTGAACGGCAAAAAGTCCTGCTGCCTCCACCATGTTCTGTTCTCATCCCTGGGTTACAACACCGCCAGTTGTTTCTCGGAAGTGCTGTTAGCACAGTTAACACTTGCTCCTGTGTTACTGGGGTTCAGTAATGTCAGCTGTTCCCCTGCTGTGTGAACGGCAAAAAGTCCTGCTGCCTCCACCATGTTCTCTTCTCATCCCTGGGTTACAACACCGCCAGTTGTTTCTCGGAAGTGCTGTTAGCACAGTCTACACTTGCTCCTGTGTTACTGGGGTTCAGTAATGTCAGCTGTTCCCCTGCTGTGTGAACGGCAAACAGTCCTGCTGCCTCCACCATGTTCTCTTCTCATCCCTGGGTTACAACACCGCCAGTTGTTTCTCGGAAGTGCTGTTAGCACAGTCTACACTTGCTCCTGTGTTACTGGGGTTCAGTAATGTCAGCTGTTCCCCTGCTGTGTGAACGGCAAAAAGTCCTGCTGCCTCCACCATGTTCTGTTCTCATCCCTGGGTTACAACACCGCCAGTTGTTTCTCGGAAGTGCTGTTAGCACAGTCTACACTTGCTCCTGTGTTACTGGGGTTCAGTAATGTCAGCTGTTCCCCTGCTGTGTGAACGGCAAACAGTCCTGCTGCCTCCACCATGTTCTCTTCTCATCCCTGGGTTACAACACCGCCAGTTGTTTCTCGGAAGTGCTGTTAGCACAGTCTACACTTGCTCCCGTGTTACTGGGGTTCAGTTGTCATGTGTGCATCGCCACGAAGATCGTCGCGGTTGCACATTCTGACTTCTCACAGCTGAGTTGCTGTTTCTTTGTGTTTGGCAGTTAGGGAGTTAATTCTGTCTGTGCTCAGTTCTGGGACTGGGTGCAGTTTCTCCCGGCTGCAATTAATTATTTGTTGATTGGTTTCCTTTAAATCTCTGGTTGTCTGTGTTGGAGTTGCCAGTGAAACTCTTCATGCAGACCACAGATAGGATTGTATCTGTATAGACTTAAGTTAAAGAGCTCCTTAGTTGTTTTAAGCTCACCTTGCTTAGAGTTTAATATCCCAGATCATTTATGTTCCTTCTGTGTTTGAGTGTGTATGCAAGTCTGTGTTTTCTCCAGTCTGTCTTATATTGCTAATCTGTGTATTTAGCAGAGATCAGCCCATATCCCTTTGGTGGTAATCAGAATCCTTCTTAGGACTGATTACAGGGTTCAGGGACTGATAGGAGACAGGGTTAGGCTGGAGACTTGGACCTCTGAACCATTATCAGTACCTCCAAGGTGAGGGATTAGTTAGGACACCAGTTTAGGGTCAGGTTAGACCCCGGTCCTCCTCTTTCCTGTGACAGTGTATCAAGTCCTCAAGATTAACCCTGAGTTCAACAGATATCGTGTCAGGTAAATCTATTCTATATTTACATGCTGATGTTGCTAATCTATATGTTGTATAGAGTGTTGTTCTTTTAAGAATAGTTTACTGACATCGTACACATATCATAAGACCGCGTGACATTTTCACTGGCCAATAAAATTATTCCCAGTTGCCATGGATCCAGTAGCCCAGCTGGCTCTGCAGTTGCAGGGATTATCCATGGAGCTGACGGACATTAAGTCCAAAGTTTTGTCTCCCTCGGAGCAAACCAGATTTGAACCTAAAGTAGCTCTCCCGGACAGGTTCACTGGTGGGCGAGACAAATTTTTTACCTTCAGGGAAGCATGTAAATTGTATTTTCGGCTTCGGCCTCGATCATCAGGGAGTGAAGAGCAGAGAGTGGGAATTGTTATCTCGCTCCTACAAGGGGACCCTCAATCCTGGGCCTTCTCCCTTCCTCCGGGATCCCCGGCTCTACAGTCAGTAGATCGATTTTTTACTGCCCTGGGTTTGGTATATGATGACCCAGATCGGGTCTCTCTTGCTGAGACAAAATTACGTAAGATACAGCAGGGAGATCGTCCGGCGGAGGAATTTGCTTCTGAGTTCCGTAGATGGGCCACAGATACTCAGTGGAATGACCCAGCTCTTAGAAGCCAGTTTTGTCATGGGCTTTCTGACAAATTAAAGGACGTTTTGGCTCAGTATGATTCTCCCCATCACTGGAGGCTGCTATGGCCCTAGCTATCCGTACTGATAGACGGCTCCGGGAGAGGTGCGAGGTAACTCCGCCCCTGTTGTTACTCCACCTACTACTAAAGTCCCTTATGTTGAGGTTCCCCTTGTCTGTTCGGAGGAGCCTATGCAGTTGGGAGGGACATCATTTCGTAGGAGGGGATTGGCGGTACGCCGCAGGACTAGAAGGTGTTTCTTCTGCGGGAAAGAGGGACATTTTGTTGGGGGATGTCCATCCCGTGCCTTGTTGAGCAAAAGTCGCCGGAAAACTGTTAATCCCAGGTTGTGTGGTGGACGACAACCTGGGAGTATGTATTTCGTCCGCTAGTTCTTCTCAGTTCCTTGTACCAGTGGAGGTGGTGGTTGGTACGAGAGTGGAGAGATTTTCTGTTCTTCTTGATAGTGGGTCCGGGGCTAATCTGGTTGACGCTCAGTTTGCTCAGGCTCAAGGTATGCATCTGAGTGTATTGGTCAAACCGATCCCTATATTCTCCATTGACGCCAGGCCTCTCGGCCAAGGTAGCTTTGTTCATGAGGTTCATAACATTGACCTTCGGGTAGGGGCAATACATAGGGAACTATTATCTTGTTATGTGTTGGAGGGTCTACCTACTCCTATTGTGTTGGGACTTCCTTGGTTGGTTAAACATAACCCTGTGATTAATTGGCAGTCCAGAGATATAAGCCAATGGGGTGAGTTTTGCAAAAGTAACTGCATGAACACAGTCATCAGTGCGGTCGTGCCTAGTACTTTGCCTCCTTTTTTGGAGGACTTTGGGGATGTGTTCTCTGAGGAGGGGTGTCAGGAGTTGCCTCCTCATCGCGTGTATGACTGCTCTATTAATTTACTTCCTGATGCTAAGTTACCTAAAGCTAGGTTATATAACCTTTCTGGTCCTGAGAGGCAGGCTATGAAAGATTATATTTCGGAAAGTCTGGCCAAAGGGCATATTAGACCTTCATCTTCCCCAGTGGCCGCGGGGTTCTTCTTTGTGAAGAAAAAAGATGGAGGCTTACGCCCTTGCTTGGATTTCCGCAAACTTAATCGGATTACTGTTCGAGATCCGTATCCACTCCCTCTGATTCCTGATCTCTTCAATCAAATTGTTGGCGCCAAATGGTTCTCTAAATTGGATCTCAGGGGGGCGTATAATCTGATTAGGATAAAAGAGGGGGATGAGTGGAAAACGGCGTTTAACACGCCGGAGGGACATTATGAGAACCTTGTCATGCCTTTTGGTCTGACTACTGCACCAGCAGTATTCCAACATTTTGTTAATGACATTTTTCGTCATCTGGTGGGGCTGTTTGTGGTCGTATATTTGGATGACATTTTAATTTACTCACCAGATCTTGTGTCTCACCAGGAGCATGTGAGACAGGTGTTGCAGATCTTGCGAGACAATAAACTATACGCCAAACTGGAAAAGTGTGTATTCGCCGTACAGGAACTTCAGTTTTTGGGTTTCTTGGTGTCAGCCTCCGGTTTCCGTATGGACCTGAAAAGGTGAGAGCAGTGCTTGAATGGGATCAGCCAGAGGATCTTAAGGCTCTGCAGCGTTTTCTGGGGTTTGCTAACTACTACCGGAAATTTATTTGTAATTTCTCATCTGTTGTCAAACCTCTCACTGACATGACAAGAAAAGGGACGGATTTTTCTAAATGGTCGGACAAAGCTTGCCATGCTTTTTCCTCTTTGAAAAAATGTTTTGCTTCGGCACCCGTTCTCATCCAACCAGATGCATCACAGCCGTTCGTTGTGGAGGTGGACGCGTCTGACGTAGGGGTGGGTGCAATATTGTCCCAGGGTCCGTCCCCTGGTAAATGGCATCCGTGCGCTTTCTTTTCTAAAAAATTGTCGTCCGCCGAAAGGAATTATGATATCGGCAATAGGGAACTTTTGGCCATTAAGTTGGCTTTTGAAGAATGGCGTCACTTTTTGGAGGGGGCAGTCCACCTGGTCACCGTCATTACTGATCACAAGAACCTGCTGTATTTGGAATCTGCTAAGCGTCTGAATTCCAGACAAGCTCGATGGTCGTTGTTTTTTACCAGGTTTAATTTTGTTGTCACTTATCGCCCTGGATCTAAGAATGTTAAGGCGGATGCCTTGTCTCGCAGTTTCCCAGGGGCCGGGAAAATGGATGACCCGATTCCTATCCTTCAGGAGGGGGTGGTAGTGTCGGCTGTATGTTCTGAGCTTGAGGAGGAGGTGTTAGAGGCTCAGGGGGACGCCCCTGCAGGACCTCCAGGGAGACTGTTTGTCCCAAATCAGTTGAGACAAAAGGTTATTGAGGCACATCATAATTCTGCTTTAGCAGGACATCCAGGGAGTAAGGCTACTTTAGATCTCCTTTCTCGCCGGTTTTGGTGGCCTAACGTTAATAAAGATGTTTTAACTTTTGTCGCGTCCTGTGGGGTTTGTGCTCGCTCTAAGACCCCTCATACCCGTCCGTCTGGGACCCTCTTACCCTTGAAACTTCCGGAGCGTCCATGGACTCATTTGTCTATGGACTTCATCACGGACCTTCCTCAGTCGTCAGGGAAGACTGTCATACTGGTGGTTGTTGACAGGTTCAGTAAGATGGCACATTTCATTGCTCTTCCTGCCCTCCCTAATGCTAAAACTCTGGCGCAGGTGTTCATTGGGGAGATTGTGAGACTTCATGGGTTGCCTTCTGATGTAGTGTCAGATAGGGGGTCTCAGTTTGTGTCCAAGTTTTGGAGGGCATTTTGTTTACGTCGGGGGATGCAATTGTCATTTTCCTCGGCTTTTCATCCGCAGACCAATGGTCAGACAGAGCGTCTGAATCAAAGCCTAGAGACTTATCTTCGGTGTTTTGTCTCAGAGAACCAGGAGGACTGGTCTTCTTTCTTGCCTCTGGCAGAGTTCGCTCTTAACAACAGGCGGAGCGAGTCCACTGGTAAGTCCCCGTTTTTTGGGGCATATGGTTTTCATCCCCAGTTTTGTACATTCAATGGGGGGGGCCCTTCTGGGGTTCCTGAGGAGGAGCGTTTCTCGTCGTCACTTGCTTCAGTGTGGAGAGGTGTATTGAATAATCTGAGTGCTATGGGGAACCGTTATAAACGTATGGCTGATAGGAGGAGAGTTTCTGGTCCAGATCTTAATGTGAACGATCTGGTATGGTTGTCTACCAGGAATATAAAACTTAAAGTTCCCTCCTGGAAGCTGGGTCCCAGATTCATCGGGCCGTACAGGATCAGTTCCATAATTAATCCTGTGGCATTTCGTCTGGACCTCCCTCCTACGTTTAAAATCCACAATGTGTTCCACAAGTCATTACTTAAGAGGTACGTGGCACCAGTCATACCATCACCTCTACCTCCTCCTCCAGTGGTGGTCAATGGTAACTTGGAGTTTCAAGTGTCAAAGATCATTGACTCACGTCTGAATCGCCGGTCCCTTCAGTACTTGGTGCATTGGAAGGGGTATGGTCCAGAGGAGAGGACATGGGTTCCTGCGTCTGACATTAACGCAGATCGTTTGGTGCGGACCTTCCACAGAACTCACCCGGGCAAACCTGGCCCTGAGGGTCCGGAGGCCCCTCATAGAAGGGGGGGTACTGTCATGTGTGCATCGCCACGAAGATCGTCGCGGTTGCACATTCTGACTCACAGCTGAGTTGCTGTTTCTTTGTGTTTGGCAGTTAGGGAGTTAATTCTGTCTGTGCTCAGTTCTGGGACTGGGTGCAGTTTCTCCCGGCTGCAATTAATTATTTGTTGATTGGTTTCCTTTAAATCTCTGGTTGTCTGTGTTGGGAGTTGCCAGTGAAACTCTTCATGCAGACCACAGATAGGATTGTATCTGTATAGACTTAAGTTAAAGAGCTCCTTAGTTGTTTTAAGCTCACCTTGCTTAGAGTTTAATATCCCAGATCATTTATGTTCCTTCTGTGTTTGAGTGTGTATGCAAGTCTGTGTTTTCTCCAGTCTGTCTTATATTGCTAATCTGTGTATTTAGCAGAGATCAGCCCATATCCCTTTGGTGGTAATCAGAATCCTTCTTAGGACTGATTACAGGGTTCAGGGACTGATAGGAGACAGGGTTAGGCTGGAGACTTGGACCTCTGAACCATTATCAGTACCTCCAAGGTGAGGGATTAGTTAGGACCCCAGTTTAGGGTCAGGTTAGACCCCGGTCCTCCTCTTTCCTGTGACAGTGTATCAAGTCCTCAAGATTAACCCTGAGTTCAACGGATATCGTGTCAGGTAAATCTATTCTATATTTACATGCTGATGTTGCTAATCTATATGTTGTATAGAGTGTTGTTCTTTTAAGAATAGTTTACTGACATCGTACACATATCATAAGACCGCGTGACATCAGTAATGTCAGCTGTTCCCCTGCTGTGTGAACGGCAAACAGTCCTGCTGCCTCCACCATGTTCTCTTCTCATCCCTGGGTTACAACACCGCCAGTTGTTTCTCGGAAGTGCTGTTAGCACAGTCTACACTTGCTCCCGTGTTACTGGGGTTCAGTAATGTCAGCTGTTCCCCTGCTGTGTGAACGGCAAAAAGTCCTGCTGCCTCCACCATGTTCTGTTCTCATCCCTGGGTTACAACACCGCCAGTTGTTTCTCGGAAGTGCTGTTAGCACAGTCTACACTTGCTCCTGTGTTACTGGGGTTCAGTAATGTCAGCTGTTCCCTGCTGTGTGAACGGCAAAAAGTCCTGCTGCCTCCACCATGTTCTCTTCTCATCCCTGGGTTACAACACCGCCAGTTGTTTCTCGGAAGTGCTGTTAGCACAGTCTACACTTGCTCCCGTGTTACTGGGGTTCAGTAATGTCAGCTGTTCCCCTGCTGTGTGAACGGCAAACAGTCCTGCTGCCTCCACCATGTTCTCTTCTCATCCCTGGGTTACAACACCGCCAGTTGTTTCTCGGAAGTGCTGTTAGCACAGTCTACACTTGCTCCCGTGTTACTGGGGTTCAGTAATGTCAGCTGTTCCCCTGCTGTGTGAACGGCAAACAGTCCTGCTGCCTCCACCATGTTCTCTTCTCATCCCTGGGTTACAACACCGCCAGTTGTTTCTCGGAAGTGCTGTTAGCACAGTCTACACTTGCTCCTGTGTTACTGGGGTTCAGTAATGTCAGCTGTTCCCCTGCTGTGTGAACGGCAAAAAGTCCTGCTGCCTCCACCATGTTCTCTTCTCATCCCTGGGTTACAACACCGCCAGTTGTTTCTCGGAAGTGCTGTTAGCACAGTCTACACTTGCTCCTGTGTTACTGGGGTTAAGTAATGTCAGCTGTTCCCCTGCTGTGTGAACGGCAAAAAGTCCTGCTGCCTCCACCATGTTCTCTTCTCATCCCTGGGTTACAACACCGCCAGTTGTTTCTCGGAAGTGCTGTTAGCACAGTCTACACTTGCTCCTGTGTTACTGGGGTTCAGTAATGTCAGCTGTTCCCCTGCTGTGTGAACGGCAAACAGTCCTGCTGCCTCCACCATGTTCTCTTCTCATCCCTGGGTTACAACACCGCCAGTTGTTTCTCGGAAGTGCTGTTAGCACAGTTAACACTTGCTCCTGTGTTACTGGGGTTCAGTAATGTCAGCTGTTCCCTGCTGTGTGAACGGCAAAAAGTCCTGCTGCCTCCACCATGTTCTGTTCTCATCTCTGGGTTACAACACCGCCAGTTGTTTCTCGGAAGTGCTGTTAGCACAGTTTACACTTGCTCCTGTGTTACTGGGGTTCAGTAATGTCAGCTGTTCCCCTGCTGTGTGAACGGCAAAAAGTCCTGCTGCCTCCACCATGTTCTGTTCTCATCCCTGGGTTACAACACCGCCAGTTGTTTCTCAGAAGTGCTGTTAGCACAGTCTACACTTGCTCCTGTGTTACTGGGGTTCAGTAATGTCAGCTGTTCCCCTGCTGTGTGAACGGCAAAAAGTCCTGCTGCCTCCACCATGTTCTCTTCTCATCCTGGGTTACAACACCGCCAGTTGTTTCTCGGAAGTGCTGTTAGCACAGTTAACACTTGCTCCTGTGTTACTGGGGTTCAGTAATGTCAGCTGTTCCCCTGCTGTTGTGAACGGCAAAAAGTCCTGCTGCCTCCACCATGTTCTGTTCTCATCCCTGGGGTTACAACACCGCCAGTTGTTTCTCGGAAGTGCTGTTAGCACAGTCTACACTTGCTCCTGTGTTACTGGGGTCAGTAATGTCAGCTGTTCCCCTGCTGTGTGAACGGCAAAACAGTTCCCTGCCTCCACCATGTTCTCTTCTCATCCCTGGGTTACAACACCGCCAGTGTTGTTTCGGAAGTGCTGTTAGCACAGTCAACACTTGCTCCTGTGTTACTGGGGTTCAGTAATGTAGCTGTTCCTGCTGTGGGAACGGCAAAAAGTCATGCTGCCTCCACCCTGTTGTCCTTCTCATCCCTGGGCTTAAACACCGCCAGTTGTTGCTCGGAAGTGTCATTGGCACGAGTAACTCACTCCTGCCCAGACTGGTTACAGTACGCCATCTGTTTCCTGTCAGTGAAAACGTCACTTAGCCTCCAATAATTTTGTCCGGGTCGTGTTGCGGTCGGGTTAACCGACTCTATGGGGCTTGGAGTTTAGGTGCTGCCTATGTGTGCTGCGGGATATGCAAATAAAGGCTGTTTCCGTTGTGGGCAATAGGACAATCACCCACTGTAGTACTGGGGGGATTCGGTAAATGCGGCCGGCTCGCGGCCTGTCAACTTAATTTCCATGGGTACCTTCTGCTACCCCTCCCGGGTTCCAGTACCGTCAGCTGGTTCCCGCAGTGCTTTGGCCTAGGTGCCTCCATGTCAGTATCCGAGTTCCAGCAACGGCTGCTGGTCCTTGGTAGTGCTTTGGAGCACAGGTACCTCCTGCTTAGTAACCGTGTCCCAGTAACGTCAGCTGTCCTCGGTTGTGCCATTGGCTCTTTTCCTTTGCTGACCCTCCGTGTTCCAGCACAGTCAGTGGTCCTCGTCACTTGCATTGGCTCTTGTACCTTCTTCTACCCGTCCGGGTTCCAGTACCATCACTGGTTCTCCGCAGTGCCTTTGGCCTAGGTGCCTCCATGTCGGTATCCGAGTTCCAGCAACGTCTGCTGGTCCTTGGTAGTGCTTTGGAGACACAGGTACCTCCTGCTTAGTAACCGTGTCCCAGTAACGTCAGCTGGTCCTCGGTTGTGCCATTGGCTCTTTTCCTTCTGCTGACCCTCCGGGTTCCAGCACAGTCGCTGGTCCTCGTCACTTGCATTTGGCTCTTGTACCTTCTTCTACCCGTCCGGGTTCCAGTACCGTCAGCTGGTTCTCCGCAGTGCCTTTGGCCTAGGTGCCTCCATGTCGGTATCCCAGTTCCAGCAACGTCTGCTGGTCCTTGGTAGTGCTTTGGAGCACAGGTACCTCCTGCTTAGTAACCGTGTCCCAGTAAAAGTCAGCTGGTCCTCGGTTGTGCCATTGGCTCTTTTCCTTCTGCTGACCCTCCGGGTTCCAGCACAGTCAGCTGGTCCTCGTTACTTCCATTGGCTTTTGTACCATCACCAACAGGACAAAGAAGGTTAAGACAAACTACAAGATACAGAACAAGAGACAGAAGAACAATAAGCAGAAGATCAAAAAGCAGAAGAACATTAAGTATAAGACCAAAATGAAGAGCAAAAAAATATGCTCTAAATTCTAAGCAGAAGAAGACTAAGCAGTGTATGGGGGGGAGTCCGTTCCTCCTCGTGGTGCCCCTGGAAAATGCCTGATGCTGCTGCAGGCTAAACTGAACGCGGACAAATACTGTTGTAATTAAAATCTTTGTGACAGCAAGAACGGAAGGATGAAAATTCAGAGTTTTACAGATTACAAGTACAGGAATGTCTGTCACAAATAAGAATATGATGAAAAGGATGAATAGGAAGAAGATGAAGAAGTAGAATATGAAGAATAATAACTGTTTAATAAGAACAATATAAGTAATGTTAACAAAAAGATGAATAGCAAGAAGTTTTAGAAGATTAAGAAGGTGAAGATGAAGAATAATTTGATGAGAAAGATGATGCTTTCTGAAGATTATGAAGGAGAAAGTGTGTGAAAGTTAAAAAGGTGAAGAGCATGGAAGTTGTGAAACAGACATATTTGACAAAATAGAAAAAAAGGTTAACAACATTGTCAATTTCTTCGTCAATCCAAACGTATTTCAAAAAAGAAATATTATGCTATTCCATTGCATTGTGTTTAAACATCTATGCCTTAATGTCTCCTCAACCTCCCCCAATAAATTCTACATTACTCTTTGTTGTTTTCCTTCATGTACAATTAACCAACAAGGCAAGAATGGTTTTTTTTTAATTCCGATATTTTGTTCCCATAGACTTACATTGTATTTCCGGTATCGGTATCGGGTATCGCCGATATTTTTTGTGTATCGGCGATACCATTCAGTTTCCCGATACTTTTGGATATCGGAAAGTATCGCTCAACTCTAATGTGCAGATATGCGCTGTGATGACAAATTATTATTTGTCCTATTTGAAATAAAAATTTATCATTCTAGGCCTGGAAAACTTCACAATTTCTGTTTTAAGCAAAAACAATCAGGGTGACAGCTCTTCCCTATTTGGAGCTGTTCGACATGGGTTTTTTGTGCATGTGTAGGGAACAGGAGACTTCTTGCCGGACACACAGCAGGGGAACAGCTGGCGTCACTGAACCCCACTAACACTATAGCTTGTGTATTGGTCTGTGGAACGACACTTCTGAGCAGCAACTGGCATGTTGTTGTCCCCAGGGAGTAGAGTTCAGGTGGTTAGAAAGATGAACATAACAGGAGACATGGATAACGTTGCGAACCAGTTATTTAATCTGAAACGGACAGACAAATTTTGGCGAGATCCATGCCTTGTTCTTTTTTCAGAAAAGTAAGCCGGTCTACATTATCGGAGGATAGTCGCATGCGACGGTCTGTTAGTACACCACCTGCAGCACTAAAGACGCGCTCCGATAATACCTGGCAGCAGGGCAAGCCAGCCCCTCCAATGCATACTGGCTAAGCTTGGCCATGTATCCAGCTTAGAGACCCAAAACTTGAATGGGGAAGAGCCAACTGGGATTTACACTGAGAGGGAAAGACATGTAGTCTGTCACCATCTTACGGAAACTTTTGCCTCCTGCTGACTGGAGCCGTCTCGGATGGTGTAGACATTTGTGGCGCTGCCACAAAACTTCGCCACTTTGGAACATACTGGTCTTGCCCTGTGCAGAGGCGCTGCTTGTGCTCCCTCTTGTTGCAGAGCTGTCTCCACTGCCTCGCGCACAGAGCTGCTTTGTAAAGCAGTAGCAGCAGCAGTGCTCTCGGCTGGAAGGAGAACATTATGGATTGCACCAGTGTGTCTTGGTACTCCCGCATTTTACGCTCCCGGTTCAACGGTGTGATGAGGCTTTGTAAGTTGTCCCGGTAGCGAGGGTCTAGGAGGGTGTAACCCAATAATCAGACGTGGTGGGGATTGGGCGATGCGGCGGTCGTTTCTCAGGCACTGCAGCATGAAATCAACCATGTGCTGCAGACTCCCAACTGGCCAAGAAACGCTTGTCCCCTGCAAGAGGCGTCTCTCTGCCTGCTCTGCATAAACCCCACCCTCGCTCTTCATACTGACTAGAGCGTTGTGTACCTCCTCTGGAGCGATGTCTTCCTCCTCCATTGACTCCTCCTCATCCTCCTCACAAAGTGAGCCCTGCCCAGCCCTTTGTGAGGAACCAGTTGCGCTGACTGCCCAGAAGGTGATGGAATTTGTGACTCCTCATCCTCCACCTCTTCCAAAACCTCATCCCTTATTGCTTGCAGTGTTTTTTGAAGCAGGCAGATAAGGGGGACAGTCAGGCTGATAGTGCATCATCTGCACTCGCCTTCCGCATTGACTCATCAAACGCACGCCAAAACGTGGCAGATGTCCTTCATAGAGGCCCACTCAGTAGTGGTGAAGTGTGAACGGCGCAAATTGCGAGTTGATTGCGCCTGATGCAGCTTGATACTCCATTACAGCTGGTTGCTGCTCACACAAACCGCTCCAACATTATGTAACGTGGAATTCCACCTGGTGAGTACGTCACATATGATGCGATGTTCAGGAAGGCGAAATCTGCGTTGCAGAGCTGCAATGCGCGATCTGGCCATGCTGGAACGTCGCAAAGTGAGCGCACTCTAGGCGGACCTTGTGCAGCAGTGCATCAAGATCCGGATAGTCCTCAAAAACTCTGCACGACCAAGTTGACACATTTGCCAGACATGGGTATGTGAGTGAGGTTGCCAAGGGCCCAGAGCTGCCACCAGATTTCGGCCATTGTCACACACTACCAAGCCTGGCTGGAGATTCGCTGGCAAAAACCACACGTCGCTCTCCTGCTTGATGGCATTCCAGAGCTCCTGCGCTGTGTGGCTTCGATTTCCCATGGAAATTAATTTCAGGACGGCCTGTTGACGTTTGGCCACGGCTGTGCTCATATCGGTCGCATCAGGTAAACGTTCACGGTCCATGTGGAGGTAGACCGTGACGGCTCCTGCAGCGATGATTCTGAGGAACTGGAGTAGGAGGGGAGTCAATTGTGGACAGACTTGATTCCTGCAATCCTTGGAGTTGGCAGAACACGTACAGCGCCACTCGCAAGATCTGTACCCGGCTCCACAACATTGACCCAATGGGCAGTGAGGGAAGGTATCGTCGCTGGCCATGGGTACTGGTCCCCGCATCGGTGGTCAGGTGGCCTTGCTACTGACGGCGTTTAGTAGCGCATGTTTAATTTTTCCCTCAACATGCTTTTGCAGACAGGGACGGCTTTGTGCTGAAATAAAATCGGGCTGGGCACATTGTATTGTGGGGACTGCCAATGCCATTAAGTTACGGAAACTGTCAGTCTCCACCAGCCTGAATGACAGCATTTCAAGGGACAGGAGTTTTGCAATGCCAGCATTCAGAGCCTGTGCTCGTGGATGATTTGCCGAGTATGGGCCGTCTTTTATCCCATGCCTGTGCTACCGATGGACTGTTTTGTGGCCTGGGGTGTGAGGATGACAGGGGGAAATTGCAGCTGTGGGTGGAATAACACTGGGTCTCTGGACAACAGTGACAGAGGTTCTTCCATGGCGATCCTGTGGGAAGCCGAACCAGCTGTGTGTGAGCTGGAGGGAAAAGGCTCCAACACGAGCTGAAGATGTAGGTGCTGCTGTAGGTTGGCCTAATCTCCAGTGTGTCTTTGTAACTCAACCACGTGTTTGACCGCACATGTTTCCACATATTTGTGGTATTAAGGTTACTGACACTTTTACCTCTTTTTACTTTTTGATTTACACAGCTTGCATTTGACATAGCAAATTCATCTGCAGTGTGTCAAAAAGGACCACGCGTGCAAGTCCTGGGAGCGCCCGTTTGGCTGTTGGAAGAGAACTGCTACGAAACGGGTGCCAAACTGGAGGCTACAGGCAACCGAGTCTGCGCCTACCTCTCCCTACGTTTGGCATTGGGGCAATTCTTCCCAGAGCTGCTACCACCACCTTCCTGTTCTCCGCCATGTTGGGTATTGGACTCATCATCTCCCTACCCTTTCCAACACCTGTGTGTTGGGTGGTTTGGCCGACCTGCCAACAGAAACTGGACCTGAGTTCATCATCAGAGGTTCTGCGGTGTGCTGACAATCGGCACTGGTCACCCGCCTCTTCACATTCAGGGACACAGTGTTGCGCATCACTGCATACTGCCTTTCTTAATTCCAGAATGCTGTTGGCTGGGCCCCCTGTTTGCAAGAAAAGATTCGAGAAAGAGCGGGACTCAGCTGGCTCAGTTCAGAACTCTTGATGCCTGGGCAATTTGGCGGCGGTGAAGAGAAGTGGTTGTTCAACGTGTGTGGTCCGAGAGGGGTGGAAGCATTGGTCGATGCATTGGGCCATCCAACCAACAACGGCTTCAATTTGTTTTCCGCGCGGGGGGTACGCTGAGCTCCTACAAAAGTGCGCATAAAGGAACGCCCGGGGAAAAGGTGGTGTGGTCACTGGGGCGGCGCAGCCCAGAATCCCCGTTCTCCCTGTGAAACTCCACGGCCACGACCACGTGCCTTACTCCCTCCTTCTTCATCTTGGTAGATTGAAAAAGAAAAGAGAAAAGTTATAAGGCCTAAGTGTGTTTTTCCTCGAGACTGAGTGAAAAACTGCAGAAAATGTTCAGTAGCGGTGAAAGGCCCTTTTTGTACTTCTATGTGTTTGCAACCAAGTATTGTATCGGTGGAAGCGGTACATAATAGATTAGATTTTTTCAAATATTTGGGCAGCACCAATTAGAGAAAAAGTGAAGGATGGGCAGTGACACACGTCAGCAGGACAAACCAGCAGTGGTTGAAGAATAACTGGAGGTAATTGCATCAAAAAATGAAAAGCTCACAGACTACAGTGAAAACGCAGCAATGTTCAGTAGCTGTGAAAGGCCCTTTGTGTCTTCTTAGTGTTTGAACCATGTATTTATCGGTGGAAGCGGTACACTATATTTCTATTGAATTAGCAGCTAGAATTACACTAAAGAAAAAAAAAAGAGTCTGTGAGTGACAGTGCAGATGCCTACAGACAGCATTGGATGCAGAGCAAACTGCAGGTCACCTGCACTCTCACACACACCTTGCACAGAGCTGTTAAAAACAACACTGCAAGCAAAAGGAAAGCTTTACACAGTGGTTGGTAAATAGCCTGCCTAAAGCAAAGTACACAAATCGCAATCTCTAACTGTCCCTCAGAGTCAGCAGAGCAGCGTTCTGTCCTAACTGAGTTCAAGCACCGTGACTCTAAAATGGCAGCGGCGCCTTTTATAGTGCTTCTGACATCATTTCTGCAGCCAATCACAGCCTGCCATTAGTTAAGATGACCGCAGCATTACAGGATGTGCCCACAACTTCATAAGATTCTCATTGGCTGACTAAAATCACATTGCCTCTCAAAGAATTATGGGAACTTCCGATTCCGGTATACGATATTGGAAAATTATCGGAATAAGTATCGGAATTCCGATACAGCGAATATCGGCCGATACCGATACTTGCGGTATCGGAATGCTCAACATACTTATTTCATTTAAAATAATTAAGAAGCTTTTCTAGTAGGCTTAAGGCCCGTTACACGCTACGATATCGTGAACGATATCGTTGCAAACGTCACCGGTTTGGTGACATTGCAGCGATGTCCGAAACGACATTGTTTGCATTGTGACATGCAGTAACGATCGTCGGCTGATCGTTAATCGTTGCGGAATGTACTGGGCCATAAATCTATGTTGGTCTCCCGCTGGGCAGGACACATCGCTGGTGTGACAGCAGGAGGACCAACAATCAGCGAGCTCCCAGCGCCGTTACAGTAGACGTGGGAGCTGGTATCTGGTTAAACGGGGTAACTAAGTGCCGCGCGGCTCTTAGTTACCGCTGCTTACCCTGGATACCAGCGTGCTCGCTTGTCCTGATCGCTGGTGGTTGCCTATGTGACAGCTCACCAGAGATCAGCTAACTGTGTTCAGCAATCCCATCCAGGTCGGATCGTTTGGTGGGATCGCTGGGACATTGAAGCGTTGTAACGGGGCCCTTACACTTCCATAAGAGATCCCATTTCAGCAGTTTCCTCATCATAACAGCCAAGATTTACATCACAGATAACACAATCCATCATTCAAAATAGGTGTGGTCATGATTACCTCTTCCCTTACTGCAACAATTACATATGCATGTCAGTAAAAATGAGAACATGTATAGAAAACTTCCCGAGAGCGTCTCCTTTAATGTCTTAAGATAGATATACACATGTGGCTATGTCCAATGTAAAAGGGAAAATACAGCTCAACGATGAAGTGAAGATAAAAAAAAATCTTTATTCACTTGTTCATTCAAATACAGAGAAGTATCAGCATTGATGCAGCAGATGAATGCGTTTCAACGCGTTTCAGGTGAGCAGCACCTTGTCATGACCCTGAAACGCGTTGATAATGCATTCATCTGCGCCATCTATGCTGATATTCTCTGTATTTGTAAAGTGGGTTTTTTTTTCATGTTTAGGAAATCAGGGGCTATGCAAAGAACATGGTGTCCAATTCAATTCCGCCAATTTTGGTTGGAAAAAGTCAAAGGTGTCTTCCATTTGAGCTCGCCGTGCGCCCAAAACAGTTTTTTCCCCCACATATGGGTATCAGGTCCTCAGGTTAAATTGGACAACAACTTTTGTGGTCCAATTTCTCCGTTCCCTTGAGAAAATAAAAAAAATGGTGACTAAAGATAATTTTTGTGGCAAAAAATAAAGGATTTTTTATTTTAGCCCGGGCATTATAAACTTGTGTGAAGCATTGGGGGTTCAAAGTACTCACCACAGATCTAAAAAAAGTTCTTAGGGGGCTGTTCCAAATGGGGTCACTTGTGGGGGTTTCCACTGTTTAGGTCATCTGGGGGGCACGCAAATGGAACATGACCCACAACGTCTGCATTCCAAAACGTTTTACTTCTTTCCAAGCCCTGCCGTGCGCCCAAACAGTTTCCCCCCCACATTTGAGGTATCAGCGTATCGGACAAATTGGCAACAACTTTTGGGGTCCAATTTCCTTGGGAAAAATCAAAAATTTGGGACTAAAAAATTTTTTTTGGGAATTTTTTTTTTCCACATCCAGGCCACAACAGATCTAGATAAGTTCCATAGGGGGTTAGTTTCCAAAATGTTGTCCCGTGGGGGTTTCCCCTGTTTGGGCATCAGGGTCTCCAAACGGAATGGCGTCAATCTCAATTTCCAGCCAATTTTGGTTTGAAAAAGTCAAAAGGGCGCCTTCCCTTAGGCTCTGCCGTGTCCCCCAAAAGTGGTTTTCCCACATATGGGGTATTGGGTATCAGGAGAAAATGACAACAATTTCATCTGTCTATTTTCTCCTTTTACCCTTGTGAAAAATAAAAAAAGTTTGTAAAAGTTCTTTTTTGTCTAAAAAGTTTAAATGTTCTTTTTTTTCCCTTTTCCCACGTTGCTTCGCTTTGTGAAGCACCTGAAGGTTAATAAACTTTTGAATGTGGTTTTGAGTACTTTGGGGTCAGTTTTTAGAATGGTTACTTTGGGATTTCTCCAAATGACCCCTAAAAGGGGACTTCAAATGTGGGGTGGTCCCTAAAAAAAGGCTTTGTAAATTTTGCGAAAAATGGAAATTGTGGTCAACTTTTAACCTTTATAATTTCCTAACAAAAAAATTTTGTCCGATGTAAAGTGACATGTGGAAAATTTATTTTTTTAAACTATTTTGTGTGAATATTTCTCTGTTTTAAGGGAAAATAAAAATTCAAAGTTTGAAAATTTCAAAATTTCAAAATCTTCCCCAAATTTTTTGCGTTTTTTTCAAAAAAATAAACGCAAGTTATATCGAAGAAATTTTGCCACTAAGTGAAGTCAATATGTCATAGAAACCCATTCAGAATCGCCAAGATCCGTTGAAGGTTCAGAGTTATAACTCTAAAAAAGCGTGGTCAGAATTGTAAAAATTGGCCCGGTCATTAACGTTTAAACCCCCTTGGGGGTGAAGGGGTTAAACTTTGCCTAGGGCCCCACTTTGCCTAAAAAACTAGCCTAGAAAATTAAAATTGTTGGCGTGAGGAGATTCCTCCCCCCCGCCAACAGTTAACAGACGGGCCAATCACGGCCAGAGCTGACTTCAACGGCATGTCGCCGACGTAGCTTTTCCCTTTTATGCGCATTCTATACTGTATGGGGCCGCGGCATTTTATACTCTATGGGGTTGTTGAATTTAACCCCATGGGCTGCTGCATTTTTATCAATGGGCCTGCGTTTTAAACCCTATAGGGTGCTGCATTGTATACTCCTATGGGTGCTGCATTTATACTCCTATAGGGGGGGGGGGGGGCTGATTTTATACTCCTATGGGGTGCTGCTTCTTAGGCTATGGGGGCTGATTTTAAAATGCTATGGAGCTGCTGTTATATGTATATATATATATGGAGTGTATAATTTTGTAGGGGATATGAGGTGATATTACTACTATGAAGCACTATGGGGGCTTAATGTATCAAGGTTATTTGGGGGTGCTTTTTACTTTATGGATGACTATGGAGGTGCTTTTATTATAACATGGATGATATTGGCTGTGATTTTTTTATACTCATGGTGTTGGATTTGGGATTTATTTTTGGAGGACTATGGGTGTGCATTTACTTATCTGCACCCCATGACTTCTATGTAAGCCCTGATGGTTAAGGTTTATTTTCTTCTTTACATTACAGAACAACGGCGAATGGGGGACATTATAACCAGGTAGGGCACGGTGTTCGCACTTTAGGTCAAATTATACAACATTACAACAAAGCTTAGTGTGTGAATGAATAGGGAAAATGTGAATTTTGGGTGGAAAATATTTTGGCATGGGGGCCCCATTTGAAGTTACCGGGGCCAATAACTTTGTAGTTGCCACTGTACAAAAATATTGGTGTATGTTCGGGGGCAAGCAGCCACTGACAAATAACAAGGATTTCTTCATGACCTTAATGAAAGCAAGTAGAAAAGGTTTCTTGGCTAATGGTCACTTATCACTTCAGAGGGAGGAGACTGACTCACTGTCCGTTTCCTCAACACAAAGCAGAAAGTCCCAATAAGGTTGTTCTTTTGTTCCCTGCCTTGAAAGCAACCTTCTTCAGAAAGAAGCTCACGCAAAAGGGGCTGTAGTTACTTTTAGAGAAACAGCTGCCTTCTAAAGAAGGGTCCCAATTGCAGAAGGAAAAATCCAAGATGAACTTTAGCAGCTTAAATGCAAAGAAAGACGGTACATGCTAGACAAGATTAATAAGAACTGATCCGTAGGCAAGCTTTTGGGACAGAGACCGAAGCGTAAGGAAGTAGCTCAACTTGCAAATGGGTTGAATCAACCAGTGTAGGCAAATGATGAAGTATATGCTGTTTAAAGGAAAATGTCCAGAAAATCCTTTTCTAAAATAAGAACCACTAGATTGCACAGCCCCTGTATCTGTACATAAGTGGATGTGGTCCTGAGGTTCAAACTCCAGAAAAGAGATTTTTCTCACATTTTTGTGCTCTGAATATCTAGCACCTCCTGTTCCATTAAGGATGAAGTTCCACGAAACGTGAAGAATATTTGCTGTGTGGTTTAACAAGAAGAATGGAAAAGCTCTGCATGCAGATATGGAACCGAATATAAAAAGTGGTAAAGTGCAAACATTTTGAAAAAGGATGGAATCGATTCCAGACTACCATTCCATCAGGCAGAACAAAATGGCATTGCAGAGGAAAGAACCGTACTCTCTGGAAAGTGGAAGAAGCATGTTGTTTGATGGAATGTTACAAGTTTTGGGGAGAAGCCATATGATAGTTGCATTTTTTAAACCCCCTTTTCTCCCAAGGGTGGTTTGACGTTAATGACGGGCCAATTTTTCAATTCTGACCCGTCTCTTTTAGGTTTTAACTCTGGAAACGCTTCAAGGATCTTCGCGATTTGAGATTGTTTTCCGTGACTTTGTTCTTTGTTAGTGGTAAAATTTCTTCGATAAAAAAAAATTTGCGTTTTTTTTGAAAAAAAAACGCAAATTTGGCGAAAATTTTTAAAATTTTGCAATTTTCAACTTTGAATTTTTTTCCCTTAAAACAGAGGAAATATTTCACACAAAAATAGTTAAAAATAAACATTTCCCACATGTCTACTTTAATCGCACAATTTTGGAATCAAAATTTTTTTTGTTAGGAATTATAAGGGTTAAAAGTTGCCGCGATTTTCTATTTTTACAGAAAATTTACAAAGCCATTTTTTTTAGGGACCACCTCACATTTGAAGTATTTGAGGGGTCTTATGGAAAATACCAAAATGACACCTTCTAAAAACTGCCCCTCAAGGTACTCAAAACCACATTCAAGAAGTTTATTAACCCTTCAGGTGCTTCAAGTAATAAACAAGTGGAAGGGAAAAAAAAATGAATATTTTTTTTTTTAGTCACAAAATTTTCTTTTAAATTTTTTTTTTTTCACGGTAAAAGGAGAAAATGGACAGATAGGTTGTTATGCAATTTTTGAGTGCGCCAATACCCCTACGTGGGGGAAAACCATGTTGGGCACCGGCAGGTGTAAGGGGAAAAGGAGCGACGTTTGACTTTTCAAACTAAAAATTGGCTGGAATTTGATTGGATGCATGTGCGTTTGGAGAGCCCCGATGGCCCTAAAGTGGAAACCCCCACAAGTGACACCATTTGGAAATAGACCCCTAAGGTATTACTGATTGTTGTGGCACTTTGAACCCTCAAGTTGTTTTTACAAAAGTTTTAAAGCCTGGTGTGAAAAAAAAAAAAATCAATTTTCCACAAAATGTTTTTTAGTCCCAAATTTTTGAATTTTCCCAGGAAATGGACCCCAAAAGTTGTTGTCCAATTTGTCCTAGTCGCGATCCCCATATTGGGGGGGGGGAAACGTTTGGGGCACGCAGGGTTGGAAAGGAAGTAGTAACGTTTTGGAATGCAGACTTAATGGGGGTCTGTTTGTTTGCAGTGCCCCAGTGAGCCTAAACAGTGGAAACCCCCCACAAGTGACCCCATTTTGGAAAATAGACCCCCTAAGGAATTTATCTAGTTTTGGTGAGCACTTTGAACCCCAGGTTACACAAGTTTATAATGCCCGGGCATGAAAATAAAAAATCCTTTTTTTTCCCACAAAAATATCTTTTAGTCATAATTTTTTTTTTCCCAGGGTAAAGGAGAAATTGGACCACAAAAGTTGTTGTCCAATTTGTCCTGAGTACCTGATCCCGATATGTGGGGGGAACCACTGTTTGGGCGCACGGCGAGTCGGAATGGAGGGACCATTTGACTTTTTCAAACAAAATTGGCTGGAATTGGTTTTTGGTGCATGTTGCATTTGGAGAGCCCCTGATGGCCTAAACGTGGAAACCCCACAAATGACCCCTTTGGGAAAATAGACCCCCAAGGAAACTTATCTGATTTTTGATGGCAATTTGAAACCCCAAGGTTCACACAAGTTATAAATAGAGCCGTTAAAAAATTTAAAATCATATTTTTTCCACAAAAAGTCTTTTCACCCCAATTTTTTTTTTTCCGGGTAACAGACTCCAAAAGTTTTGTGAAAATTTTTCCTAGTCGCTGATATCCCTTATTTGGGGTAAACCACTGTTTGGGTGATGGCAGAGTTTGGAAGGGAAGGAGCGCTGTCTGACTTTTCAAGCAGAATTGGTGGCGCCATGTGTGTTTGGGGGGCTCCTGATCTGCCTTAAAAGTGGAACCCCCATAATGACACCATTTTGGAAACTGACCCTCAGGAAACTTATCTAGATGTGTGGTGAGATTTGAACCCCCAGGTGTTTCACTAAAGTTTATAAGTACGCCGTAAAATAAAAAATCTTTTTTTTTTTTTTTACAAAAAATGATTTTTTCGCCCCAATATTTTTATTTTCACAAGGGTAACAGGAAGAAATTGGAACCCAAAAGTTGTTGTCCAATTTGTCTGGTACATGACCAATATGGGGCGAAAACTTGTTTGGGCACACGCGGGGCTCGGAAGGGAAGTAGTGACGTTTTGGATTGCAGGACTTTGATGGAATGGTTGGGGGGTCATGTCGCATTTGGAGAGCCCGTGCGTAAACAGTGGAAACCCCCACAATGACCCCATTTTGGAAAATAGGACCCCAAAGGAATTTTAGATGTGTGGTGAGCCTTTGAACGCCGAAGTGCTTCAAGAAGTTTATAACGCCAGCCGTTTAAAAAATAAAATCTTTTTTTTTTTTCAAAAATGATTTTTTCGCCCCCAAATTTTATTTTCAAAGGGTAACAGGGAAATTGGACCCCAAAAGTTGTTGTCCAATTTGTCCTGGTAGCTGTACCCAATTGTGGGAGAAAAACTACTGTAGGGGCCGTCAGGCCGGAAGGGAAGTAGTGACGTTTT
>JARQOD010007174.1:0-40036 GCA_033576555.1 Oophaga sylvatica | reverse complement strand
AGACCAGACGGGGACCTGTATATAATCCCCGGCCCCCCACTGTATATTCTCACCACCAGACCAGCCATGTATATGCTCAGCCCCAGGCAGCCGTGTATACTCACCAGGCCCAGCCCAGCCCCTGTATATACATCAGCCCAGCCAAGCCCTGTATACTGTCACCAGGCCTAGCCCCTGTTTATTACATCAGCCCCAGTCCAGCCCCTGTATGTCAGATATATATTATGAAGATATAGACTGTACGGGCTCCTGTCAGGTATATATTACTGTAGATTTTAGACTGTATGGGCTCCTGTCAGGTTTATATTATTGTAGTATAGACTGATGGGCTCCTGTCAGGTACATATTATTGTAGATACAGACTGTATGGGCTCCTGTCAGGTATATATTACTGTAGATACAGACCGTATGGGCTACTGTTGTGAATGTGTTAGAAATGAATTCTGAGCAGAAGCTCCCTGGTGGTTACAAACAGTTACTGAACCATTCAATGAGGATTGGCAATCAGGAGTTACAGACGGTCTTATATAAGGGGGTTGCCTCCCATCATGGTTGCCGGGTGATCAATGTTTTGTCTCAACTGTGGTTCCTGGTTCACTTGAAGCTTGCTGAGTCTTGCCTCTTCTCCTGCTCTCAGATAAGATATTTTTGTTTTTTGTTTTTGTGCTTACCATTTGCATTTCTCTGCATTTCTGTGAGGTTACCAGGTCTCCCCCCCTGGGGGCTTGGGCTCCTCTCAGTTCTTCTGGAGCCATTTGTTATTTGTTCATTTGCCTTTTCCAGTTTTTTCAGTGGCTGCGGCTTAGTTTTGTTCACCAGAAGAACTAATTTAGGTGGTAGAGGTTGTGTGATCTCAGGTGTTTTTGCAATTAGTAGAGTTGGTATTTTTTAGGGTTTTTTTGGATTGCAGTAAGTGTCCTTCCTATCCTTTTCTGTCTAGGAAGATTGGGCCCCAACGTTTGCTCATACTTTTTTCTGTTTGTGTCTGTATTTCCTCTTGTGTAACGTCATTACATGTTTGGGGGCTTCTTATGTTCTTTGGGGATCTGCTCTGGGGCAGATAGTTTTCCCTCTTTCTATCTTTAGGTGTAGTTAACCTCTCAGGCTGTGACGAGGCGTCTAGGACCAACGTAGGAACGCTCCATGGCTGCCTTTAGTTGTGGTGGTTAGTCAGGGTACTGCAATCCAGTAGATTCCAACCTCTCTGGTGTATTGCGTTTTTGCCTGCTCTCCTCAGCTACCAAATCATAACAGTATCACCGGCCAAATGAAAATTATATGGTACTCAACAGAAGGGAAAAAATAGTAAAAGGAAAAAAAAAAAGAAAAGTTGTCAGAAATTTTTTTTTTTTCTCTGTTTGTTGCATTTTTTCCCTCTTTTTCTCTGGGTGCTGAGGAGGAATTTTTTTTTCTCTCTCAATGGAGTTTGCACAGTTGTCTGGCCGTGTGGATCAGCTTGCCACTGAAGTTCGGAGTATTGCTACCTATCTTGCAGGGTTGCGGTTGTGGAACCTAGGATCCCCATGCCAGATTTATTTTTGGGGGATCGAGCTAAATTACTGAATTTCAAAAATAACTGTAAGTTGTTTTTTGCCTTAAAACCTAAGTCTCAGGGAACGCAGCACAGCAAGTTCAAATTGTCATCTCTCTCCTGCGCGGCGATCCTCAGGATTGAGCTTTTTCCTTGACACCTGGGGACCTGTTTTGAGTAATGTTGATGCATTTTTTCTGGCTCTGGGGTTATTGTACGATGAACCTAATGTCACTGATCAAGCTGAAAAAAACCATGTTGGTATTAAATCAGGGATTGAGGACGCTGAGTTGTACTGTCAGAAATTCCGAAAGTGGGCAGTCCAGACCAATGGAATGATGATGCTTTGGCAGCCCTTTTTCGGAAGGGTCTGTCAGAGAAAGTAAAAGATGTTATGGTGGGTTTCCCTACTCCCTCTGGTCTCAATGATTCTATGTCATTAGCGATTCAAATTGACAGACGTTTTGCGTGTAGCGTAGAGGTATGCGTGGAATAGTGTTGCTTGTGAACCAGCTTCCGAACCATGCAGTGTGATAGAGTGGTTTCTGGGCACAGCGTCATGAGTTTCGAAAACGCAATGCGTTATGTTTCTACAGTAGTGACGCCTCTCATGCTATTTCAGTCTGCCTAAGAGAGGAAGACAATTTGCACGCTCAGTTGTCTTGGGTAGTGTTCAGACTAAATTTCTGCTGACTGTTACCTGATTTGCTCCCTGTCCACATTTTCTGCTCAGGCTTTTGTTGATTCGGGAGCAGCTATTAACCTGATGGATTTTGATTTTGCTAAACGTTGTGGGTTTCCCTTGATACCCTACGGAAGTCTATTCCCCTACTGGGGATTGATTCTACCCCTTTGGCTGAGAATAAACCCCAGTTCTCTACTCAGGTGATAATGAGGGTTGAACCTGTCATCAGGAGAGTTGCAAATTTTTGGTGCTGTATAATCTGCATGACATTATTGTACTAGGTTTCCTTGGTTACAGTCTCATAATTCTGTTTTGGATTGGAAATCTGTGTCTGTAACCAGTTGGGGCTGCCAATGTGTTAATGCCAACACTCTTGTTTTTTCTGCCTCTCCACAGGCTCAGGATGTTCCTGACTGTTACACCCGGTCCCAGCGCTGGCTCTGCACTCCGTTCTGCTCACTCACCTGTCCCATCTGCTCTTCGGCGTTCTGTGTCCTCCTCCACTTCCTGGCACGCTGCTGGCAGGCCTCCAGATAGTCTGCTTAGGACGCGAGGCCGCGCCCACCGTCTCTCTTAAAGGGGCAGCGTGCATTTTTTGAAATAGCTAATTAACAATGGCTGCGCACTCAGTACTATATCTGGTCACTCCACCATTAGGGGAGTGCCGGAGCAACGTGTTCTATCATTGCTACATCCGGTTCTGTTCCTGATCTGTCTGCGCTGCGTCTGCAGTCTCTGTGCTTTGCTGATACTCTGTCTCCTCAGATCATTGCTAACCCGTATCTGGCTAACCTGGACAATCTGGCTATTACTGGCGCAAGTGTCATCCCGTTCCGCCATCAGCCATCCGTACCCGTGGACCGTGACAAGGTCACTGAAGCCAGCCTACTACCATCCGTTCTGGACAGGACCTTATCCTTCTCCGTCAAGAACCCTCCACGGACTCTGTAAATACCTGTTACCCTTTTGGTCCCTCTAGGACAGCTGCCACGTGTCCGGGGTCTAACTGGAGGTAGCACCTGTGTCCTCCGGGTATTCCATTCTGGTCCTGTTCGAGGGGCCTTACTACGAGTACCCGGGGCTCACTAGTTACGCCCCCTTTGGAGCCCCCGGACCGCGGTCTCGAGGTTCCACATTAAAAATAAAAACGAATGTGAACTTCACCACCTCTGCCTCCGCTTCCATTCGTTACAGATTGCTCCGGCCCATGGAACCCGCTGGATCCCAGAGATCTCCGACCACGGATCTGTGCCAGGAGGTGACCCGTTTGGGAGTTCAACAGGACAAGATCACGACTTATCTACGCAGCTTGTCTACCCGCATGGATTCCTTGGGGTCCTCGTCTGCACCTGACTCTTCTATCAATAATCAGGTACCAGTTCCCATGGCAAGTCAAGGTCCCCGTCTGGCGGCTCCTACCCGTTTCCAGGGTGACCCTACTCTGTGTCGGGGTTTCCTCAATCAGTGCACTCTACACTTCGAAATCTTGGGGCATATGTTTGCTTCTGACCGAGCCAAGGTGGGCTTCATCATGTCACACTGGGAGGAGAGGCCCTCGCCTGGCTAAACCCGCTATAGGAGAGAGGGGATCCGCTGGTTAACGATCTTCAATCTTTCCTAGAGGCTTTTCGCAGGACTTTCGATGAACCTGGTCGCACCACTTCGACTGCCTCAGCTCTGTTCCGCCTGCGCCAAGGTACTCTCACGGTAGCTCAGTATGCTGTTAAATTCCGCACCCTCTCGTCTGAATTATCGTGGAACAATGAGGCCCTGGTTGCTAACTTCTGGGAAGGCCTATCCGGAAGAATCAAGGATGAGCTGGCGGGACGGGACAGACCTACCCTCTTGGAGGAGCTAATATCCTTGGCAACCCGAATTGACCTGCGTTTTCAGGAGCGCTCCATGGAGATCAAGCGGGACAAAAGGTCCTATCACCTGGACTCTAGTTTGTACAAAACAGGTACTTCGCCCTCCGCCTCCGAGGCCATGGAGGTGGACCATGTAAGTTTGGCCACCCGCCGCCGGGAGGCACGTCGCAAGGAGGGAAGTTGTTACTACTGTGGTAGTTCTGAACATTTGATCCATTTCTGTCCTAAAAAGTCGGGAAACTCAGTGCCTAGGTCCGGTAGGAGGGGCCAACCTAGGTAGAGAACAGTCTCTCTCTCTTTACACATCTCAGTCTCCGTGTCCTATGGAGCAATAAAATTCTCTGAACATTGTCTACTGGATATCTGGAGCTGCAGGGAACTTCATCCAGCAGGCGGTTGTGGATCATTACCGCTTACCAGTCCAGCGTCTTCCTGATCCGTTACAGGTGTCCCCCGTGGATGGCAAACCGCTGACCGAGCCCGTCCAGTTTCAAACGAGTTGGTGGAACTCGGGTAGGTCTAATGCATACTGAACGAATGCGATTTTATGTATATCCCGGTTTGTCCCATCCCATGCTTTTAGGTTTACCTTGGCTCCAGATGCATGAACCAGTCCTTAATTGGAAAACTGGAGAAGTTCTGCGTTGGGGAGATACCTGCATGAATCGTTGCTTAACCCGGATTCAACCTGTTTCGCCTCCAGTCCAGCCTGATACCCTGCAGGGTTGCCTTCCGTCTATTGGTCCTTCTCTGACGTCTTTGGGAAAAAGGAGGCTGAGAGACTACCTCCACACAGGTCGTATGACTGTAGATAGAGCTTCTTCCTGGAGCATCTCCTCCTCGTGGGAGAGTTTATCCCCTTTCACAGGCAGAGACTCAGGCCATGTCGGACTACATCCAAGAGAATCTGGCTAGAGGATTTATCCGAAAGTCATCGTCACCGACAGGAGCTGGATTCTTCTTTGTGAAGAAAAAGGATGGATCCTTGCGGCCTGCATTGACTATCGGGGTCTAAATCAAATCACGGTAAAAAACAGGTATCCATTACCTCTTATTTCAGAGTTGTTTGATCGTCTCCGAGGGGCCAAGATCTTCACCAAATTGGACCTCAGAGGGGCCTACAACCCGATCCGAGTCAGAGAGGGGGACGAATGGAAAACAGCCTTCAACACCCGTGACGGCCACTATGAATACCTGGTAATGCCATTCGGCCTAAGCAATGCACCTGCGGTTTTTCAGGAATTTGTTAATGACATTTTCAGGGACTTGCTCTATACTTGTGTCGTGGTTTACCTGGACGATATTTTGATTTTTTCTGCTGACTTGACGTCACACCGGAGGCAAGTACGCCTGGTCTTACAAAGACTGAGAGAGAACAGGCTATATGCCAAATATGAGAAATGCCTCTTTGAGCAGTCTTCTTTGCCTTTCCTTGGGTACATTGTATCTTCCACAGGATTAAAGATGGATCCGGAGAAGTTGTCTGCAGTTCTCAACTGGCCTCGTCCTTCTGGGCTAAAAGCCATACAAAGGTTCCTCGGGTTCGCCAATTTACTACCGGCAATTTATTCCACACTTTTCCACCCGAGTGGTCCAATCACAGCCTTAACCCGGAAAGGTGTAAACTCTAAGGAATGGTCCTCCAAGGCAGAAGAGGCCTTTGTTTCTCTCAAAAAAGCCTTCGCTTCCGCACCCGTTTTCCATCGTCCTAATTCAAGTGAGCAATTTTTTCTTGAAGTTGACGCTTCTTCCATAGGTGCAAGAGCAGTTCTGACCCAGAAGTCGTTCTACCGGGCGGATGATCTCGTGTGGTTTTTTTTCCAAGGTTTTTTCTCCTGCAGAAAGGAACTACTCTGTCGGTGATCGCGAACTGTTGGCCATCAAATTGGCTCTGCAAGAATGGAGACATCTTCTTGAAGGAGCTCATCACCAGGTAATCATATTCACCGACCATAAAAACCTTGCCTATCTCCAATCTGCTTTAAGACTGAATCCCCGTCAGGCCCGTTGGGCATTATTTTTTGCCCGTTTCAATTTTGTACTTCATTTCCGTCCAGCTGACAAGAACATCAAGGCAGACGCACTCTCTAGAGCCTTCTTGCCTCCTGAACTGGAGGAGGAACCTCAGCACATTATTGAACCTTCTAAGTTAGTCTCTGTTGCCTCCACTGATCTGGCCCGGCTTCCTCCTGGGAAGACTTTCGTGTCCGCCTCTGATCGTAGTCGTGTTCTGCGCTGGGGTCATTCTTCTAAGTTGGCTGGCCATGCTGGTCAGAGAAAGATGCAGCAACTCATCTCCGTTATTACTGGTGGCCTACCATGGGCAAGGATATCCAGGAGTTCGTCGCAGCCTGTCCTTCATGTGCCCGTAACAAAACTGTTAAACATCTACCAGCCGGCAGGCTTCTGCCTCTTCCGATTCCGTCCGCTCCCTGGCAGCACATCGCGATGGATTTCATCACGAATCTTCCCATTTCTTCTGGCTGCTCAGTGGTATGGGTTGTGGTGGACCGCTTCTCTAAAATGGCCCACTTCGTTCCGCTATCTGGCCTCCCGTCTGCTCCAGAACTGGACACTCACTTCATTCAGCACATCTTCCGTCTACATGGATTTCCTCTCCACATCGTGTCCGACAGGGGCATCCAGTTCACCTCTAAGTTCTTTAGAGGACTCTGTAAAATGGTAAAAATTGAACTAGATTTTTCTTCTGCATATCATCCCCAGTCTAATGGGCAAGTGGAGAGGATCAATCAAATCCTGGCTGGATACCTGCGTCACTTCGTCAACGCTCATCATAATGACTGGGTAGAATTACTGCCCTGGGCGGAATTCTCCTACAACAACCAAGTAAGTGAATCTTCTGGAAAGTCTCCCTTTCAGATTGTGTTTGGACTGCAACCCGGAATTCCTCTTCCTGTCTCGGGATTGTCTGATGTTCCGGCAGTCGATACCTTGTCTAAGAATTTCTCGGACATTTGGAGAGAGACCAGGTCGGCTTTGGAGAAAGCTTCGCAACGTATGAAAACGCATGCGGACAAAAGACGTTTGGAGGCTCCCATCTTTCGTCCAGGAGACAAGGTATGGCTCTCCTCCAAGTACATCCGTCTGAAGTTACCATCGTACAAATTGGGTCCCCATTTCATTGGTCCCTTTGAAGTCTTGAGACAAATCAACCCGGTCTCTTATAAACTGAAATTGCCTAATTCTCTACGAGTACCTAACTCCTTTCATGTTTCCCTCCTCAAACCAGTAGTGTTGAGCTCCTTCTTTAAGGACCCGGGTACCACTCCTGATCCGGTCTCTGAGGATGATGTTTTTGAGGTAAAACATATCTTGCCCTCTAAGAGAGTAAGAGGTAGGATCTATTACCTGGTGGACTGGAAAGGTTTTGGTCCTGAGGAGAGATCTTGGGAGCCTAAAGAGAACATCCAGGCTCCTCTTCTTCTTAAAAGATTTCACGCAGGCTTGAAAAAGAGGGAGAGTAAAGAGGGGGATACTGTTACACCCGGTCCCAGCGCTGGCTCTGCACTCCGTTCTGCTCACTCACCTGTCCCATCTGCTCTTCGGCGTCCTGTGTCCTCCTCCACTTCCTGGCACGCTGCTGGCAGGCCTCCAGATAGTCTGCTTAGGACGCGAGGCCGCGCCCACCGTCTCTCTTAAAGGGGCAGCGTGCATTTTTTGAAATAGCTAATTAACCAATGGCTGCGCACTCAGTACTATATCTGGTCACTCCACCATTAGGGGAGTGCCGGAGCAACGTGTTCTATCATTGCTACATCCGGTTCTGTTCCTGATATGTCTGCGCTGCGTCTGCAGTCTCTGTGCTTTGCTGATACTCTTTGTCTCCTCAGATCATTGCTAACCCGTATCTGGCTAACCTGGACAATCTCGGCTATTACTGGCGCAAGTGTCATCCCGTTCCGCCATCAGCCATCCGTACCCGTGGACCATGACAAGGTCACTGAAGCCAGCCTACTACCATCCGTTCTGGACCAGGACCTTATCCTTCTCCGTCAAGAACCCTCCACGGACTCTGTAAATACCTGTTACCCTTTTGGTCCTCTAGGACAGCTGCCACGTGTCCGGGGTCTAACTGGAGGTAGCACCTGTGTCCTCCGGGTATTCCATTCTGGTCCTGTTCGAGGGGCCTTACTACGGGTACCCGGGGCTCACTAGTTACGACCTCGATCTCGAGGTTCCACATTAAAAAATAAAAACGAATGTGAACTTCACCACCTCTGCCTCCGCTTCCATTCGTTACACTGACTTTTTGACTGATTTTTCTGATGTGTTTAGCGAAAGTAAATCTGCATCCTTGCCCCCCCATAGGAGCTATGACTGCGCTATTGAATTAGTGCCTGGTAGTAAATTCCCTAAAGGTCGCCTTTTTAACTTGTCTGTACCTGAACATGACGCTATGCGGTCTTATATCAAGGAGTCATTGGAGAAGAGTCATATCAGACCATCCTCTTCACCCTTGGGTGCCGTTTTTTTCTTTGTGGCCAAAAAGGATGGTTCATTAAGGCCATGTATTGATTATCGTCTCTTGAACAATATCACTGTGAAATATCAATATCCGTTACCCTTGATTTCTGACCTGTTTTTCCAGGGTGAAAAGTGCTACTTGGTTTACCAAGCTTGACCTCAAGGGGGCGTATAACCTTATTCGCATTAAGCACGGGGATGAATGGAAGACGGCGTTTAATACCCCAGAGGGGCATTTTGAGTACCTAGTGATGCCCTTTGGGCTCACTAATGCTCCTTCCGTCTTCCAGTCCTTCATGAATGACATTTTCAGGGATTTTGTGGATAAATCTCTGATTGTTTATTTGGATGATATCTTGATTTTTCCAATGACTGGGACTCTCATGTGAAACATGTTTGGACTGTGTTCCAGATTTTGAGAGAGAATGCTCTGTATGTGAAGGGATCAAAGTGTCTTTTTGGCGCACAGAGGATCTCATTTCTGGGATTCATTTTGTCCCCATCTGTTATTGAAATGGACCCGGTCAAGGTTCAGGCCATCTGTGATTGGGTCCAACCTACTTCATTAAAGGCTCTTCAGAGATTCTTGGGTTTTGCCAATTTCTATCGTAAATTTATTGGTAATTTCTCTGTTATTGTTAAACCATTGACTGATTTGACCAAAAATGGTTCTGATGTGGTGAATTGGCCTCTTGAGGCAGTCTCTGCGTTTCAGGAACTTAAGCAGAAATTCACTTCTGCTCCTGTTCTACGGCAGCCTGATGTTTCTCTGCCATTTCAGGTGGAGGTTGATGCCCCTGAAATTGGGGCAGGTGCCGTTTTGTCCCAAAGAGATCCAGAGACCTCTAAAAGTAACACTTGTGTCTTTTTCTATCGAAAATTTTCTCCAACTGAACGTAATTATGACGTGGGTAATCGGGAGTTATTGGCCATGAAGTGGGCTTTTGAAGAGTGGAGACATTGGCTGGAGGGAGCCAAACATCAGGTGGTGGTCGTCACGGACCATAAGAATCTGGTTTATCTGGAATCAGCCAAGTGACTTAATCCTAGACAGGCCAGGTGGGCCTTGTTTTTCACACGTTTTAATTTTGTGGTTTCCTTCCTTCCTGGCACTAAGAATGTTAAGGCGGATGCCCTCTCGAGGAGTTTCCTTGCGGACTCTCCTGAGTTATCTGATCCTTCTGTTATTTTGAAAGAGGGTGTAGTTCTTTCTGCCATCTCGCCCAATTTGAGACTGGCTCTGGAAGGGTGTCAGGAGGTTTTCCAAAATGATACATCTTGTGCCATTACCTAAGTTGCCTTCCTCCTCCGAATTGGTGCCTTTGTTCCTTCAGCACGTGGTTCGGTTACACGGCATTCCTGAGAACATTGTGTCTGACAGAGGAATCCAGCTTGTTTCCAGATTTTGGAGGACTTTTTGTTCTAAACTTGGTGTTCAATTGTCTTTCTCCTCGGCTTTTCATCCTCAGACCAATGGACAAACTGAGAGAACAAACCAGACATTGGAGACTTATCTGAGATGCTTTGTGTCTGCTGATCAAGATGACTGGGTCTCTTTTTTGCCTTTGGCTGAGTTTGCTCTTAATAATAGGGCTAGCTCTGCCACTTTGATGTCTCCATTTTTCTGCAATTTTGGGTTTCACCCTCGATTTTCTTCGGGACTGACGGAGGCTTCTGTCTGTCCAGGTGTTGACTCTGTTGTGGAGCGTATGCAGCAGATTTGGGACCAGGTAGTGGAAAGGTTGTCCCTCTCTCAGGAGAGGACCCAGCGGTTTGCCAACCGGCATAGGACTGATGGTCCTCGGTTTGAAGTGGGGGACTTGGTCTGGTTGTCCTCAAGAAATATCCCTATGAGAGTTGCATCTCCTAAGTTTAAGCCTAGGTTCATTGGACCTTCTAAGATCATGGAGATTCTTAATCCTGTTTCCTTTCGTTTACTTCTTCCAGGGACATTTAAGATCCATAACGTGTTCCACAAGTCCTTATTGAAGAGGTGTGTCGAGCCAGTGGTTCCCATGGCTGCACCTCCTGACCCTGTTTTGGTTGAGGGCAATCTGGAGTATGTGGTTGAGAAAATATTGGATTCTCGTTTTTCTAGACGTAAACTCCAGTATTTGGTTAAGTGGAGAGGTTATGGTCAGGAGGATAATTCTTGGGTGTTTGCTTCGGACATCCATGCTAGGAGACTGATCTGTGCATATCACAGAGCTAATCCTGACCGACCTGGTTGCCCAAATGAGGGTTCGGTGACCCCTCCTCAAGGGGAGGGTACTGTTGTGAATGTGTTAGAAATGAATTCTGAGCAGAAGCTCCCTCTGGTGGTTACAAACAGTACTGAACCATTCAATGAGGATTGGCAATCAGGAGTTACAGACTGGCCTTATATAAGGGAGGTTCCCTCCCATCATGGTTGCCAGTGATCAATTGTTCTTGTTTCAACTGTGGTTCCTGGTTCACTTGGAAGCTTGCTGAGTCTTGCCTCCTCTCCTGCTCTCAGATAAGATATTTTCAGTTTTTTTGTTTTTGTGCTTACCATTTGCATATTTCTCTGCATTTCTGTGAGGTTAGCCAGGTCTCCCCCCCCCCCCGGGGGGCTTGGGCTCCTCTCAGTTCTTCTGGAGCCACTGTTATTTGTTCATTTGCCTTTTCCAGTTTTTTCAGTGGCTGCGGCTTTGTTTTGTTACACCAGAGAACTAATTTAGGTGGTAGAGGTCGTGTGATCTCAGGTGTTTTTGCAATTAGTAGAGTTGGTATTTTTTAGGGTTTTTTGGATTGCAGTAAGTGTCATTCCTATCATTTTCTGTCTAGGAAGTGTGAGACAGTGAAAGCATATGTGTTGAATGGGGTGTACATTTCGCCTAGGTACTTTGCTGACTGGTATAAGGGAAATGTATGGCTTTGTAAAACTAGTGGTGGAGAAAGGTCACTACACCTTCCATTCAGTACACGCTTGCAGCTCAAACCTGAGGCCACTCAGGTGATAATTAGGAAGCCAGAAGTAGGTGTCTGGGAACACAGACGGAGAGCTCGCTCAGTCTGGATAGGAGTCCAGACATAGGAGGAGACTCCGGGAGGGGAGCTCTCTCAGTCTGGATGCTGGATGTGCCCCCAGACATAAGAGGAGTCTCCGGTAAACTCCATGCTGGTAACTGCTGAACATATGTGTTGTTTTGGGGTCAGGCTGTTAGAGTCTGGTCCCTGATAGAAAGGGACATTATCTATGTGTAGTGAGTAGCCGGAGAGGCTTAGGATTTCTGTTTATGAGTTGTTTTTATCACCTGTTGTTTGCTGTGGACTTGCAATAAAGCTGGTTGCGACCAGTTACACCAGAACTGCTGTCTGTGAATGAACTGTTTATGTGCCACTCCGTCTACCAGGATGGCGATCCCAGAGCTATATCCCCTGAAAAGCTTACAATTGGTGCTAGAATGCACGGGCAGCACAGTGGCTAAAGACAGCAGCAAAGGAGAAGTCTGTTGAAGCAGCAGCAAGAGAAAAAAAAAAAGTGTATGCACAGCAAAGCTGAACTTGTTGTGGAAATGACTGTGGAGTGTGCAGTAGCAAAAGAAACGTCTGTTGGAGCAGTCTTAAAGAGACAGTAGCCCTAATAGAGTTTGCAAAGAAAAAAAAAAAAGGTGTTTGCACAGCAAAGCTGAACTTTCTGTGGAAAAGACTGTGGAGTGTGTATGTCTTGAGTGAAGACTGCCATTGTTGAGACAGAGAAGTCTGACAGCGTGGATGACAGCCTGGAGGCGCTGATTAAACAAATGGCGCAAGTTAATGTGCAACATAAGACTGCCGTTGTTGAGACAGATAAGTCCGGCAGTATGGAGGAGCTCGTTAAGCACCTGGTCCAGGCCCAGCAGAGCATGCAGCTGCAACACCTACAGAGCCAGCAGAGCATGCAGCAGGCCCAGCAGAGCTGGCAGCAGCAGCAGCAGGAGACTAACCGGTTATTTTTTGAGCAGATTGCAGCACTAAAAAAAACTCTCAGCGCCTCGTTCCAGAGTAATGTTGCAAAGGCACCTGCGCTGCCTACAGTAAAGAAGTGGCTGGAGCCTGACGTCGGCAGACATGTCGGCATGGTCGAAGAGGTGATGATGGATCCCTACGCCCAAGCACTAAAAAAGTGGCGGGAGTCTGCCGTCAGCAAACCTGATCATAGGGTCGAAAAGGTGATAGTGGACCGCTACACCCGAGCACGTCCTCCTGAGGTACAGCCAGAGGTCGGACAAGGAGACCACCAGGACGCCAATCGTCTGGTCAGCCTGATGGAGAGGGCCTTCGCCACCAAAGACTGCCTCTGTGACCAGCCATCTGAGCGGTCGTCACTTCAGAGTTCCCGGACGCCGAACTCTCCCGGTAAGAGCGTTCCAGCTGTTGGGGACATGGGGTATGATGATAGACGGGTTCAAGCCCGAGGGGACATATGGGAGGAAAAGTGTGATGTTTCCCTGTCGGGGGTCCCCAGGCCTAGAAAGGTCTCCCCATCTGAACCCCCAGACCAAAGACAGTGTTGGAGATGCCGTGAAAGGGGTCATATTGCAGTCAATTGTCCACCGGAGGGGAGCTGTTGTGAATGGGTTTGAGATGAGTTCTGAGCAGAGGCTCCCTCTGGTGGTTACAAGCGGTACTAGTGAGGATTGGGAATCAGGTGTTACTGATTGGTCTTATTTAAGGGAATCATTTTCCCATCAGGGTTGCCGGTGATCAATTGTTCTGGTCTGAATCCTTCTTTCCAGTTTCCCTTGTAGCCTGCTGTGTCGTGTCTGCATCTCCTGCTATCAGATAAGACAATTTCTTATTTTGTGTTTTTGCTATATTTTTGCATTTTGTCCTGCATTTCTGTGGGGGCCTTCTGGGTCTCCTCCGGGGGCTTTTGCCCTCTCAGTTTAGTTCAGCCACTGTGTTTTGTAGTTTTGCTTTTTCCAGTTTTTTCAGTGGCTGCTGTTTTTGTTACACCAGAGAACTAATTTAGGTGGTAGAGGTCGTGTGATCTCAGGTGATTTTGAAATTAGTAGAGTTGGTGTTTTTCAGGGTTTTCTGGGATTGCAGTAAGTTCCCTTCCTGTCCTTTTCTATTTAGATAGTTTGGGCCCCAGCGTTTGCTCATACTATTTTCTTTCTGTGTCAGTATTTCCTCTTGTCTAACCGCCATTACATGTTTGGGGGCTTTCTATTATCTTTGGGGTTCTGCTCCGGGGCAGATAGCTTTCCTATTTCTATCTTTAGGTGTAGTTAGTTTCTCAGGCTGTGACGAGGCGTCTAGGACCATCTTAGGAACGCTCCACGGCTGCCTCTAGTTGTGGTGGTTAGTCAGGGTACTGCAATCCCATAGCTTCCAACTGCTCTGGTGTATTTCCTTTTTTACCTGCACTCCTCAGCTACCGTAACATAACAGTATCACCGGCCATAAAAATTGTATGGTACTCACAGAAGGGAAAAAATATTTTGAAGGAAGAAAAGTTGTCAGAGATATTTTTCTGTTTGTTGCATTTTTTTTTTTTTTTCCCTCTGTATCTCTGGGTGCTGGGGAGGATCTTTTCTCCCAATGGAGTTTGCACAGTTGTCTGGCCGTGTGGATCAGCTTGCCACTGAGGTTCAGAGTATTGCTGCATATCTTGCTAGGTTGCCTGTTGTGGAACCTAGGATCCCCATGCCAGATTTGTTTTTAGGGGATCGAGCTAAGTTTCAGAATTTCAAAAATAATTGTAAATTGTTTCTTGCCTTAAAATCTAAGTCCTCAGGAAACGCAGCGCAGCAGGTTCAAATTGTCATCTCTCTCCTGCGCGGCGATCCTCAGGATTGGGCTTTTTCCCTGACACCTGGGGATCCTGTTTTGAGTGATGTTGATGCATTTTTTCAGGCTTTGGGGTTATTGTACGATGAGCCTAATGTCACTGATCAAGCTGAAAAAGCCTTGTTGGCATTAAATCAGGGGCTTGATGACGCTGAGTTATACTGTCAGAGATTCCGTAGGTGGGCAGTCCTGACCAAATGGAATGACGACGCTTTGGCGGCCCTTTTCCGGAAGGGTCTGTCGGATAATGTAAAGGATGTTATGGTGGGATTCCCTGTCCCCTCTGGTCTCAATGATTCTATGTCATTAGCGATTCAAATTGACAGACGTTTGCGTGAGCGGAGAAGTATGCGTGGAGTGGTGTTGCCTTGTGAGCCAGCTGCTGAGCCCATGCAGTGTGATGGAGTGGTGTCTGGGGCACAGCGTCATGAGTTTCGAAAGCGCAATGGGTTATGTTTCTACTGTGGTGATGCCTCTCATGCTATTTCAGTCTGCCCTAAGCGGGGAAGACGTTTTGCACGCTCAGTTGTCTTGGGTAGTGTTCAGACTAAGTTTTTATTAACTGTCACTCTGATATGCTCTCTGTCCTCATTTTCTGCTCAGGCTTTCGTTGATTCTGGAGCAGCTATTAACCTGATGGATTATGATTTTGCTAAACGTTGTGGATTTCCCTTGATACCCCTACAGAAGTCTATTCCCCTACTGGGGATCGATTCTACCCCTTTGGCTGAGAATAAACCCCAGTTTTCTACTCAGGTGATAATGAGGGTTGAACCTGATCACCAGGAGTGCTGCAAATTTTTGGTTCTATATAATCTGCATGACATTATCGTGCTGGGTTTCCCTTGGTTACAGTCTCATAATCCTGTTTTGGATTGGAAATCTGTGTCTGTAACCAGTTGGGGCTGCCAATGTGTTAATACCAACACTCCTGTTTTTTCTGCCTCCCCCCAGGCTGAGGATGTTCCTGACTTTTTGTTTGATTTTTCTGATGTGTTTAGCGAAAGTAAATCTGCATCCTTACCTCCCCATAGGAGCTATGACTGCGCTATTGAATTAGTGCCAGGTAGTAAATTCCCTAAAGGTCGCCTTTTTAACTTGTCTGTACCTGAACATGACGCTATGCGGTCTTATATCAAGGAATCATTGGAGAAGGGTCATATCAGACCATCCTCTTCACCCTTAGGTGCCGGTTTTTTCTTTGTGGCCAAAAAAGATGGTTCATTAAGGCCGTGTATTGATTATCGTCTCTTGAACAATATTACTGTGAAATATCAATACCCGTTACCCTTGATTTCTGACCTGTTTTCCAGGGTGAAAAACGCTACTTGGTTTACCAAGCTTGACCTCAGGGGGGCGTATAACCTTATTCGCATTAAGCACGGGGATGAATGGAAGACGGCATTTAACACCCCTGAAGGGCATTTTGAGTACCTTGTGATGCCCTTTGGGCTCACTAATGCTCCTTCCGTCTTCCAGTCCTTCATGAATGACATTTTCAGGGATTTTGTGGACAAGTTTCTGATTGTTTATTTGGATGATATCTTGATTTTTTCTAATGACTGGGACTCTCATGTGAAACATGTTCGAACTGTATTCCAGATTTTGAGAGAGAATGCTCTGTATGTGAAGGGATCAAAGTGTCTTTTTGGCGTACAGAGGATCTCATTTCTGGGATTCATTTTGTCCCCATCTGTTATTGAAATGGACCCGGTCAAGGTTCAGGCCATCTGTGATTGGGTCCAACCTACTTCATTAAAGGCTCTTCAGAGATTTTTGGGTTTTGCCAATTTTTATCGTAAATTTATTGGTAATTTCTCTGTTATTGTTAAACCATTAACTGATTTGACCAGAAAGGGTTCTGATGTGGTGAATTGGCCTCCTGAGGCAGTCTCTGCGTTTCAGGAACTTAAGCAGAGATTCACTTCTGCTCCTGTTCTACGGTAGCCTGATGTTTCTCTGCCATTTCAGGTGGAGGTTGATGCCTCTGAAATTGGGGCAGGTGCCGTTTTGTCCCAAAAAGATCCAGAGACCTCTAAAAGTAACCCTTGTGCCTTTTTCTCTCGAAAATTTTCTCCTACTGAACGTAATTATGACGTGGGTAATCGGGAGTTATTGGCCATGAAGTGGGCTTTTGAAGAGTGGAGACATTGGCTGGAGGGAGCCAAACATCAGGTGGTGGTCCTTACGGACCATAAGAATCTGGTCTATCTGGAATCTGCCAAGCGACTCAATCCTAGACAGGCCAGGTGGGCCTTGTTTTTCACACGTTTTAATTTTGTGGTTTCCTTTCTTCCTGGCACTAAGAATGTTAAGGCGGATGCCCTCTCGAGGAGTTTCCTTGCGGACTCTCCTGAGCTATCTGATCCCTCTGTTATTTTGAAGGAGGGTGTAGTTCTTTCCGCCATCTCGCCCAATTTGAGACTTGCTCTGGAGGGGTGTCAGGAGGATAGGCCCGAGCGCTGCCCTGTTGGAAAATTGTTTGTCCCGGACCAATGGAAAAAGAGTGTGATGTCTGAGATTCATTGTTCCGCATTGGCTGGGCATCCCGGAATTTTTGGTACCAGAGACTTGGTTAGTCGGTCCTTTTGGTGGCCTACCTTGTCTCGCGATGTCAGGGAATTTGTGCAGTCCTGCGGGACTTGCTCTCGCTCCAAGCCTTGCTCTCGCTCTAGTGGTTTGTTGATGCCATTGCCTGTGCCCAAGAGACCATGGACCCATATCTCTATGGATTTCATTTCCGATCTTCCTGTTTCTCAGAGAATGACCACCATCTGGGTAATTTGTGATAGGTTTTCCAAAATGATACATCTTGTGCCATTACCTAAGTTGCCTTCCTCCTCTGAATTGGTGCCGTTGTTCCTTCAGCACGTGGTTCGTTTACACGGCATTCCTGAGAACATTGTGTCTGACAGAGGAGTCCAGTTTGTTTCCAGATTTTGGAGGGCTTTTTGTTCTAAACTGGGTGTTCAATTGTCTTTCTCCTCGGCATTTCATCCTCAGACCAATGGTCAAACTGAGAGAACAAACCAGACATTGGAGACTTATCTAAGATGCTTTGTGTCTGCTGATCAGGATGACTGGGTCTCTTTTTTGCCTTTGGCTGAGTTTGCTCTTAATAATAGGGCTAGCTCTGCCACTTTGATGTCTCCGTTTTTCTGTAATTCTGGGTTTCACCCTCGATTTTCTTCAGGACAGACGGAGGCTTCTGTCTGTCCAGGTGTTGACTCTGTTGTTGAGCGTATGCAGCAGATTTGGGACCAGGTAGTGGAGAGGTTGACCCTCTCTCAGGAGAAGGCCCAGCGGTTTGCTAACCGGCATAGGACTGATGGTCCTCGGTTTAAAGTGGGGGACTTGGTCTGGTTGTCCTCAAAGAATATTCCTATGAGAGTAGCATCTCCTAAATTTAAGCCTAGGTTCATTGCACCTTATAAGATCATGGAGATTATTAATCCTGTTTCTTTTCGTTTGCTTCTTCCAGGGACATTTAAGATCCATAACGTGTTCCACAAGTCCTTGTTGAAGAGGTTTGTTGAGCCAGTGGTTCCTGCTGCTGTGCCTCCTGACCCTGTTTTGGTTGAGGGCAATCTGGAGTATGTGGTTGAGAAAATATTGGATTCTCGTTTTTCTAGACGAAGACTCCAGTATTTGGTTAAATGGAGAGGTTATGGTCAGGAAGATAATTCTTGGGTGTTTGCTTCGGACATCCATGCTAGGAGACTTATCCGTGCGTATCATAGAACTCATCCTGACCGACCTGGTTGCTCAAATGAGGGTTCGGTGACCCCTCCTCAAGGGGGGGGTACTGTTGTGAATGGGTTTGAGATGAGTTCTGAGCAGAGGCTCCCTCTGGTGGTTACAAGCGGTACTAGTGAGGATTGGGAATCAGGTGTTACTGATTGGTCTTATTTAAGGGAATCATTTTCCCATCAGGGTTGCCGGTGATCAATTGTTCTGGTCTGAATCCTTCTTTCCAGTTTCCCTTGTAGCCTGCTGTGTCGTGTCTGCATCTCCTGCTATCAGATAAGACAATTTCTTATTTTGTGTTTTTGCTATATTTTTGCATTTTGTCCTGCATTTCTGTGGGGGCCTTCTGGGTCTCCTCCGGGGGCTTTTGCCCTCTCAGTTTAGTTCAGCCACTGTGTTTTGTAGTTTTGCTTTTTCCAGTTTTTTCAGTGGCTGCTGTTTTTGTTACACCAGAGAACTAATTTAGGTGGTAGAGGTCGTGTGATCTCAGGTGATTTTGAAATTAGTAGAGTTGGTGTTTTTCAGGGTTTTCTGGGATTGCAGTAAGTTCCCTTCCTGTCCTTTTCTATTTAGATAGTTTGGGCCCCAGCGTTTGCTCATACTATTTTCTTTCTGTGTCAGTATTTCCTCTTGTCTAACCGCCATTACATGTTTGGGGGCTTTCTATTATCTTTGGGGTTCTGCTCCGGGGCAGATAGCTTTCCTATTTCTATCTTTAGGTGTAGTTAGTTTCTCAGGCTGTGACGAGGCGTCTAGGACCATCTTAGGAACGCTCCACGGCTGCCTCTAGTTGTGGTGGTTAGTCAGGGTACTGCAATCCCATAGCTTCCAACTGCTCTGGTGTATTTCCTTTTTTACCTGCACTCCTCAGCTACCGTAACATAACAGGGAGCCTATGTACGGTGATGTTGGCAGGTCCCTTTCTCTCTGCGCGGAGCCTGTATGTGTGGCCACCTCAGCCGAAGAGACTGGACCACGGGTGTTCCCGGTGGTTATGAATGGCTGCCCAGCACAGGCCCTCTTGGACTCAGAGAGTCCAGTGACTTTCGTATGTGACAGCCTGATTGATAGGGATTTCGTCCCTGATAAACACTTGAGTGTGGTGTGCATCCATGGAGACACAAAAGTCTACCCAGAGACTGCCGTGGACTTGGTCCCCAAACTCGGGGAGGTTTCATGTGAGGTGGGGGTAGTGAAGAACCTGGTGCACCCAGTCATATTGGGTAATGACTTTCCCCAATCTAAGGATCTCTGGGGGAAAAATGATTCTGTTGGACAGTGTGATGAAGCTCCTACTGAGGGTGCGCAGTCCCGAGGGGCGGAACACAATGCTAGTGGGCCGTTAAACTTATGTGATAATGATGATAATGATAATGATGATGATGATGATGATCATGATAATGATGCTGATACTGACAATGATAATGATGATGATCATGATAATGATGCTGATACTGATAATGATAATGATGATGATCATTATAGTGATGATGATACTGATCATAATCATGATAATGATATTGATAATGATGATGACCGTGATAAAGATGAAATTCCTTTGCAGGTGATGTTGGGAGACGAGGATGGTGGTTCTCGGGAACCGAGTGTCCCTGACCTACCTGTGTCCTGTGACAATTTTGGGAGTGAGCAGTTGCGAGACCCCACTCTTAAAACGGCACAGGAAAATATGGGTGTTCTAAATGGGGTTCCCCAAGAGCCTAGCTCTGAGGAGAGGTTTCCTCATGCTGCCATGAACAATAACCTATTGTATAGGGACACTAAAGTCCAGGGAGAGGTCGTGAGTCAGCTCCTGGTACCTGAGCTATATAGAAGTATAGTGCTGGGGTTGTCACATAGTCACATACTTGATGGACCACCTGAGGGAAACCAGGGAAAAGATGGTGAAGTTAATGTTTTGGATGACATTTTAACTGAGGTTCCAGATCAAGATGATGAATTGTATAACCCTGAAAGTGAGCAGGATGTGAATGAGAATGAATTGTATAACCCTGAAAGTGAGCCGGATGTGAATGAGAAAAAAGGGTCAGACAGGGATAGTGGTAGTGGTAGTGAATCATCTGATGACGATCAAGCAAACAGTGCAAATGAGGAAGGTATGGTAGCAGAGGAGGTTGAGGGTCCTGAGAAGAAAGCTGATGCTGACCTTACAGCCGGACAGAAGATGGCATCTGAAGATAGTTTACAGTTGGCAGATTCCCTGGCGAAGACCAAGGTGAAAGGAGGAGAGCTGAGCTTTAGAGAAAGGAGTCTGAAGCTGAACACAGCACAAGTAGATGCTGTTGAAAATGAGAAGTTATCAATGTATGGTGTGGATCGGCATCATGCCAAGGACTCTGAAGGGGAGGCTGCAGAGGTGGAAAAAGCCATGGAAGTGGTAGACACCAAGCCAGATGCCTCATCAGAAGCTGAGGTTTCGAGTGAAGCTGTGAAGAACAAGACTGAAGAGGTAGAATGTAAGATTGACGGCAGGGCATCTGAGCATGTTCTACCAGAAGAGCCTGAAGAAGGGGCCGAAGACATAAAAGACGTCCAACAGCTACAGGAGAAGATGCGTCTCCATGAGGTCTCCACCAAAGAAATGAAGACTGATAATGTTGCATTACGCGAGCAGCTGCAGCAGTGTGAACTGGATGTGGCATCTTTTCGCCGGGAACGTGAGCGGTTCCAGCAGTTGCTCCAGAGAGCACGAAATGAAAGGGAAAGTGTATATAGTACCTTGCAAGATCAAGAAAAAGTGGTTGCACAGGTACAAGATGAATTGATTATTTCTCAGAAAAAACTCCAAACTGTGATGAAGGAGCGTGATGAGAGCCATGAGCATCTTCTTGAGAAGGTCAATGAAGTAAAAGAAAGGATACAGGGAGTCTCTTCGTTGCGAGAGCAAATGCAGCAACTACACGAGGAGGTGAAAGCAGAAAAGATGATGAGCCTTGACTTGTTAGAAGATGTGGATCTCCTGGAGAAAGAAGTAAGAGCTCTGCGTCTTATGCAAAGTGAGCCTGTACAAGAAGAGGATGAATTATGTGTACTGCAAAAGAAAAACGATCAGCTCCTTCTACAGTGCCAATCATTTGAACAGTGTAGCTTAAAATGGTCAGAGACCATGGCAGAGGAGCTTAAGTTCTGTGAAATAGAATTCATGAATCAACTGATATTTAAGAAAGTAGATGTGCTAAAGAAGGTTCAGGGGAATTAGAGAAAGGTGCAAAACCCCCTTTACCTCCTGGGATAGTTGGTGACACATGGTCAGTGCACCAAGGACAGGAGGTACGAGAGTTTCTGAGGAAGAATCAGCAGAGGTGTTCTGACGTGCCTGGTCGTACTTCTCTGGAGAGGCACTATACCGAAACTGAGCCCGGCACTAAGGTCAAGCTGAAACCGTGCAGGACACCCGAGGCCCGCAGAGAGCATAGGCCTGGGAGGGTACAGGGTAGTGCGGATGCTTCAGGTGAAGATAAAGCTGATAGCCATGCTTCAGGTGAAGATGGAGCTGATGTTGTCCATGGCTCAGGTGAAGATACAGATGACAATAGTGAAGATGAAGCTAATGATGGCCATGCTTCAGGTGAAGATGAAGTTGATGATGGCCATGACTTGTCCGGAGTTCACTGTCTCTTTAGGATTGTTGACCAGCCCTCCGGTCTGGATGACCAGCCCTCCGGTCTGGAGAAGAGGGGGGGGATATGTGAGACAGTGAAAGCATATGTGTTGAATGGGGTGTACATTTCACCTAGGTACTTTGCTGACTGGTATAAGGGAAATGTATGGCTTTGTAAAACTAGTGGTGGAGAAAGGTCACTACACCTTCCATTCAGTACACGCTTGCAGCTCAAACCTGAGGCCACTCAGGTGATAATTAGGAAGCCAGAAGTAGGTGTCTGGGAACACAGACGGAGAGCTCGCTCAGTCTGGATAGGAGTCCAGACATAGGAGGAGACTCCGGGAGGGGAGCTCTCTCAGTCTGGATGCTGGATGTGCCCCCAGACATAAGAGGAGTCTCCGGGAAACTCCATGCTGGTAACTGCTGAACATATGTGTTGTTTTGGGGTCAGGCTGTTAGAGTCTGGTCCCTGATAGAAAGGGACATTATCTATGTGTAGTGAGTAGTGTTGAGCGATACTGCTCGATATCTTAAAATATCGGATCGGAATGGTATCGCCGATATCACTAAATATCGGCGATATCCGATTCCGATACCGGAAGTCCCATGTAAGTCTATGGGAACAAAATATTGCAACTAAAAAAAACCTTTATTTCCTTGTAAACACTAAATATACACACATAGAATACATATATATATATATACATGTCATTGTGACATATATATATACATATATGTATAGTTTATACACTTCTACATAGTAAAATATCCTCTGATTCAATTGCCGGGTAAAGCCGGCTTCTGTGAAAAGACAGAAGCACCCGACATGAAATGACACTTGGTGTACATAGGGTTAACCATGTCTTTTCATGTCGTTTGCTATCTGATTTGCACAAACAATTACATCAGTCTATGTGTGCAAAATTTCACACCTGTAGGGGTTAATTAAAGGTGTAAATTCGTTGTAAAAAAAACGGACTTTTTTGCTACGAATTTACACCTTTAATTAACCCCTACAGGTGTGAAATTTTGCACACATAGACTGATGTAATTGTTTGTGCAAATCAGATAGCAAAGGACATGAAAAGACATGGTTAACCCTATGTACACCAAGTGTCATTTCATGTCGGGTTCTGCATTTTCACAAAAGCCGGCAATTGAATTAGCGGCTATTATACTATGTAGAAGTGTATGAACTATAAATATAAATATATATATGTGTCACAAATTCAATGACATGTATATATATATATATATGAGGTGTAAAATTGTTTAAAAAAAATGCGTGGGCTCCCGCCCTATTTTCGCAACCAGACAGACAAAGCCAGCGAATGGGGGCAGATAATAATAGCCCAGAGAGGGACCATTATTTTTGGCCCCCCCCTGGCTACTAACATCTGCCCCCAGACACCCCAGAAAAGACAAATCTATAATTAGATTCGCCCTTTCTGGCACTTTGCCCGTCTATTCCCATTGCCCTGTAGCGGTGGCGAATGGGTTAATATGGGGTTAAAGCCACCTTGCAATTGAAAGGTGACCTTAAGCCAGGTTAATAATTGAGAGCTGTCAATTAGACAACTATCAATTATTAATCCTATTGCATGAAATAAAAATAAAACACACACACTTTAATTAAAAATCATTTTAATGAAATAAAGACACATGTTTTTGACCATCTTTTATTTGACTGCAAAAACCATTTCCTGTAATAAAAATAAAAATAAAAAGCAAAATTATTCTTACCTATCCCATGCACAGTCAGGTCCCACGGTGTAATCCTTCAGAAAGGGTTAATGTTTACTGCAGGGACCGCAACTAATGCTGCAGCCTCACAGTAAACCCCCAAATGAATGAGTTCCTCTCCTGGCTGACAGGAGAGGAAGTGGAAAGCTTAATTGATTGCTTTCCACTTTCACTTCAGGTCAGCCAGGGACACAATCAGTGACGTCAGAGGGAACTGATTAACAAAAATAGGGGTTCCCTTCGAATAAAAAATGGCGTCGGGTCCCCCCTATTTTTGTTAACCAGTCTGATGAAGCAGACTGCTGAGCAGTGGCGTACCGTGAATGAAGCAGACCAAGCAGCTGCTATGGGGCCCGGACAGGTGAGGGGGCCCTCGACGGTCGGGTAGCTGTGCTGACACAGTACTACCAGGGGGTCGGCGGGGGAGGGGGAGCGCAGCTCTTCTATATACTCACCCCTCCTGGTGCGGTCTCTGCAGCCCCTGCTCTTCTCCCACGGTCTCCGACGCCTGTGTTCAGCGGTCAGGTGGTACCGCTCATTACAGTCATGAATACGCACATATTCATGACTTTAATGAGCTGTCCCGCGTGACCGCTGAACACTGGCGGCGGAGACCGTGGGAGAGCAGGGGCTGCACAGACCGCGCCGGCGGAAGGGTGAGTATAAGGGATATTTACCTGTCCCGTTCCACCGTTGCTCGCGTCCTCTTGCTGCAATGTTCAGGTCAGAGGGTGCGATGACGTCGTTAGTGCGCGCCGCGCCCTCTGCCTGATCATTCACTGCTGGAGGACCCCGAAGACAGCGGCACTCAGCAGTGGAGAGAGGACAGGTAAATATCTCAGGTGCCGGGGCCCTGAGCGAGCGGTGACATCGGCACCTGGTGTCACCCCCTGCTCAGGACACCGGCACCTGGCCCCCAGCGACGAAAGGTGAGTATATCTTTTTTTTTTTTTGGTTGCAGCAGCTGCGGCAGCATAAGGGCCTATACTATGGAGCATCTATGGGGGCACAATCTATGGGAGCATAATACATTTTTTTGTTTAATGTGTCCCCTCACTGTGCTGGCACTTTACATTTACAATGGCTCTGGGTTTTTTTTTTTGGGGGGGCCCATTCAGACTTTTGCTATGGGGCCCCATGATTTCTATGTACGCCCCTGCTGCTGAGGCATGGTATTTAAGGCTGGTAAGGATCCAATATCCATGGACCTTGCAAGCCTGATAATACCAGGCCACAGCAGTCTGCTTAGCTTGGCTGGTTAACAAAAATAGGGGATCCCCTCGAAAAAAATTGGCGTGGGGTCCCCCCTATTTTTGTTAACCAGCCAGATGAAGCAGACCGCTGAGGCCTGGATTTTCAGGCTGTTAAGGAGCCAAGATCCATGGACCTTGCCAGCCTGATAATACCAGGCCACAGCAGTCTGCATATCTTGGCTGATTAACAAAAATAGGGGATCCCCTCGAAAAAAATTGGCGTGGGGTCCCCCCTATTTTTGTTAACCAGCCAGATGAAGCAGACCGCTGAGGCCTGGATTTTCAGGCTGTTAAGGAGCCAAGATCCATGGACCTTGCCAGCCTGATAATACCAGGCCACAGCAGTCTGCATATCTTGGCTGATTAACAAAAATAGGGGATCCCCTCGAAAAAAATTGGCGTGGGGTCCCCCCTATTTTTATTAACCAGCCAGATGAAGCAGACTGCTGAGGCCTGGTTTTTCAGGCTGGTAAGGATCCAATATCCATGGACCTTGCAAGCCTGATAATACCAGGCCACAGCAGTCTGCTTAGCTCGGCTGGTTAACAAAAATAGGGGATCCCCTCGAAAAAAAAAACGGCGTAGGGGTCCCCCTATTTTTGTTAACCAGCCAAGTAAAATGCAGACTGCTGCGGCCTGGTATTAAAAGACTGTCAAGGCCCATAGATTTTGGCCCTCAACAGCCTGATAATACCAGGCTACAGCAGCCCCACATTTGGCGCATCAAAAGATGTGCCAATTGTGGCACTTTACCCGGCTCTTCCCACTGCCCTGTAGCGGTGGCAAGTGGGGTAATAAGGGGTTAATGTCACCGTTGATTGCACGGTGACAATAAGCCCGGTTAATAATGGAGAGGTGTCAATAAGACACCGATCTATTATTAATCCCAAAGTTTTTAAATGTATAAAAAAAAGACAAAGCAAGAAAAAAGTCTTTTAATGAAATAAAAGAGACAACACAGTTTTCATTTCTTTTATTATACTCTCATTCCTGCGACGCCATCGATCTCCTGTAAAAAAGAAAAAAAACAAACCAGCAGTATACCACCTGTCCGACGCAGTCCATAGTAACGACAGTCCCACGACGATCCAGCTCTGCTACATCGCAATGACAGGCAGAGCCTGTCATCGCGACGCAGCACAGCTGATTACCTGCTTCCCCGGCGGTGACGTCATCGGACTGACTGCTTTACGGCCGGGATTACCCAGCAGTCACTGCAGTTATCGCGAGAAACTGCATGTGACCGCCGGGGAAAGATGATGGCGGCCATCAAGCAGTCCAGCCCGTGACCGCCGGAGATCTTCTGCCAGGTAAGTGCCGCTGACTCCTGACAGACCCGACCGACGGACACTGACAGTGACAGTGACAATCCCGATTCCGGTATCCAATAAGACGAAAATATCGGAACTAAGTATCGAAAGGCCGAAACAGCTAATATCGGCCGATAACCGATACTTGCGGTATCGTATCGCTCAACACTAGTAGTGAGTAGCCGGAGAGGCTTAGGATTTCTGTTTATGAGTTGTTTTTATCACCTGTTGTTTGCTGTGGACTTGCAATAAAGCTGGTTGCGACCAGTTACACCAGAACTGCTGTCTGTGAATGAACTGTTTATGTGCCACTCCGTCTACCAGGACGGCGATCCCAGAGCTATATCCCCTGAAAAGCTTACAGAAGATTGGGCCCCAACGTTTGCTCATACTATTTTCTGTCTGTGTCTGTATTTCCTTTTGTCTAACCGCCATTACATGTTTGGGGGCTTCCTATGTTCTTTGGGGATCTGCTCTGGGGCAGATAGCTTTCCTCTTTCTATCCTTAGGTGTAGTTAACCACTCAGGCTGTGACGAGGCGTCTAGGACCAACGTAGGAACGCTCCACGGCTGCCTTTAGTTGTGGTGGTTAGTCAGGGTACTGCAATCCAGTAGATTCCAACCTCTCTGGTGTATTGCCGTTTTTGCCTGCTCTCCTCAGCTACCAAATCATAACAGGCTCCTGTCAGGTTTATATTACTGTAGATACAGACTGTATGGGCTCCTGTTAGGTATATATTACTGTAGATATAGACTGTATGGGCTCCTGTGAGGTGTATATATTACTGTAGATACAGACTGTATGGTCTCCTGTCAGGTATATATTACTTGTAAGCTTTCCGGGGGGTTTAGCTCTAGGATCGCTGTCTGGGTAGACAGAATGGCACGGAAACAGTTCATTCAGACAGCAGTTTGGTGAAAACTGGCCGCAACCAGTTTTATTAAAGTCCACAGCACACAGATAAAAACAAATCATAAACAGAAAACCTGGGCTTGTCTAGCCACTAACTTACACTTAGATAGATGGCCCTCTCTATCCGGGACCCAGACTCTACCAGTCTGTGCCCAAAACAACACATATCACATATGTTACCAGTATGGAGTTTCACAGACACTCCTCTTTATGTCTGAAGGCAACTCCAATGTCCAGACTTGAGAGAGGTCACCTCCTATTCAGTCGCTATTCGCACGGATTCTCACTGCGACTACTCCTGTGTCCGGGGTACTTCCTGCACCCAGACTGAGATAGCTCACACTCTTAGAGACTGCTTCCTTGTGCCAGGACACCTCCCTGTGTCCGGGCTAAAGACAGCTCCCACACTCTTGGAGACACCTTCTGTGTCTGGACCCCTTGTCCAGACTGAATGAGCTCTCTGACTGTGCTCCCAAGCACCTACTTCTGGCTTCCTAATCAACACCTGAGTGGATTCAGGTCTGAGCTGCAAGCGTGTACTGAATGGCAGGTGTAGTGACCTTTCTTTACCACCAGGTTTACAAAGCCACACATTTCGCTCATACCAGTCAGCAAGGTACTTAGGTGAAATATACACCTCATTCACCACATATTCCTTCACTGTCTCACATATCCCCTCCCTCTTCTCCAGACCGGAGGGCTGGTCATCCAGACCGGAGGGCTGGTCAACAATCCAACAGAGACAGTGAACTCTGGACCAGTCATGGCCCTCATCAGTTTCATCCTCACCACTGTCATAGCCAACATCAGTTTTCTCTTCATCTGAAGCATCCGCACTACCCTGTACCCTCCCAGGCCTATACTCTCTGCGGGCCTCGGGTATCCTACACGGTTTCATCTTGACCTTAGGGCCGGGCTCAGATTCAATATAGTGCCTGGCCAAAGTAGTACGACCAGACACATCAGAACACTTCTGCTGACTCTTCCTCAGAAACTCATGTACCTCCTGTCCCTGGTGCACTGACCATGTGTCACCAACTATCACAGAAGGTATAGGGGGTTTTTCACTTTTCTCCAGTTCCCCACTTTCAGGCTCTTCTGGCAAGACATGCCCAGAAGCCACACCGTCAGTCCTAGACTCTACCTCTTCAGCCACGTTCTGCATCCCATCTGGGCTCCCGTGTGTCTGCAGTGGCAACGGAGTGACACATCGCTTTTCCCATTTGTTGGGACGTGGCTCCGACGTAGCCTCCCTGAAAGTGCGCTTGAGCTCACCAATGCCAGCTACTGATCCGGACCGTAACCCGTCCACGCCGCTGTCTTCGGCAGAAACAGATTCCTGGACAGAGTCAGTCCCCATATCTTCAGTCTTGCTCCTCACAGCTTCACTTGAAACCTCAGCTTCTGATGAGGCACCTGGCTTGGTGACCACCACTTCCATGGCTTTTTCCACCTCTGCAGCATCACCTTCAGAGTCCTTGGCATGATGCAGATCCACACCACACACTGACAACTTCTCATCTTCAACAGCATCCACTTGTGCTGTGTTCAGTTTCAGAGTCCTGCCTTTAAAGCTCAGCTCTCCTCCTTTCACCTTAGTCTTCGCCAGGGAACCGGCCAACTGTACAACATCTTCAGATGCCATCCTCCGTCCGACTGCAAGGTCAGCCTCAGCCTTCCTCTCAGGACTCTCAATCTCCTCTGCTACCATGCCTTCCTCACTTGCACTGGTTGCTTTACTGTCATCAGATGACTCACTATCACCACCACTATCCCTGTCTGACCCCCTTTTCTCAGCCACATCTGGCTCACTTCCAGGGTTAGACACTTCATTTTCATTCACATCCTGCTCACTGTCAGGGTTATACAATTCATTCTTATTCACATCCAGCTCACTGTCAGGGCCATACAATTCATTCTCATTCACATCTTGATCTGGAACCTTAGTTAACATGTCATCCACAACATTAACTTCACCATCTGGTCCCTGGTTTCCCTCAGGTGGTCCCTCAAGTATGTGACTATGTGATAACCCCAGCACTATACTTCCATATAGCTCAGGTACCAGGAGCTGACTCACGACCTCTCCCTGGACTTCAGTGTCCCTATACGATAGGTTATTGTTCATGGCAGCATGAGGAAACCTTTCCTCAGAGCCAGGCTCTTGGGGAACCTCATTCAGAACAATTACATTCTCCTGTGCCGTTTTAAGAGTGGGGTCTCGCACCGGCTCACTCCCAAAATTGTCACAGGAGCCAGGCAGGTCAGGGACACTCGGTTCCCGAGAACCACCATCCTCGTCTCCCAACATCACCTGCAAAGAAATGTCATCTTTATCACGGTCATCATCAGTATCATCACTATTATGATTAGCATTATCATTATCAATATCAGCATCCTCATCATGGTCATCATCATTATCATGATCATCATTATCATTATCAATATTATCATGGTCATCATCATTATCACATAAGTTTAACGGCCCACTAGCATTGTGTTCCGCCCCTCGGGACTGCGCACCCTCAGTAGGAGCTTCATCACACTGTCCATCAGAAACATTTTTCCCCCAGAGATCCTTAGACCGGGGAAAGTCATTACCCAATATAACGGGGTGCACCAGGGTCTTCACTACCCCCACTTTATATGAAACCTCCCCGAGTTTGGGGACCAAGTCCACGGCAGTCTCTGGGTAGACTTTGGTGTCTTCATGGATGTACACCACACTCAGGTGCTTATCAGGGATGAAGTCCCTATCACTCAGGCTATCACATACGGAAGTCACTGGACTCTCTGAGTCCAAGAGGGCCTGTGCTGGGCAGTCACTTACAACCACCGGGGACCCCTGTGGTCCAGTCTCTTCGGCTGAGGTGGACACACACACAGGTTCTGCGCAGAGAGAGAGGGACCTGCCAACATCACGGCACATAGGCTCCCCCTCTATTGGACAGTTCGCTGCAATTTCACGCCAGCTCCAACACTGTCCATCACACTCTCCCACCCACATGTCCCCTCGGGCCTGAACCCGCTTATCAGCATACCCCATGTCCCCAACAGCTGGAACGCTCTTACCGGGAGAGTTCGACGTCCGGGAACTCTGAAGTGACGTCCTCTCAGACGGCTGTAGCTCAGGAGAACATGCTCGGGTGTAGCGGTTCACTGTAGGACATGCTCGGGTGTAGCGGTTCACTACCACCTTTTCAACTCCATAATCAGGCCTGCTGACTGCAGACTCCCAACTGTATCTCCAGTCACGAACTCCTCTGGCATGGGCTGTCACCGTAACACCCAGCCGGGTAAGAATCGCCGCTTTCAACTTGGCATAGTCTTCGCTGTCCTGCTTGCTCAGGTCAGCCCAGACTTTTTGGGGTTCCCCAATCAGATAGGGTACGACCACCATGGCCCATTCAGATAGTGGCAGATTCTCCTTCTCTGCCAGTCTCTCAAACCTAGTAAGATATACCTCCACATCATCACGAGGTGTCATTTTTCTCAAGGACCGTCTTACCGCCTTCTTTATAGCGGACAACGCCGGTGCCTTCACAACATTACTTCGGGACGCGGCACCGAAATCCTTTTTTGGTGCTGTCATCTGCTCAACAAATAACCGGTTATTCTCCTGCTGCTGCTGCAGGAATTGCTGCCGGTCCTCCTGCATGCGCTGCTGGTGCTGCAGGCGCTGCTGCTCCATGCTTCGCTGGGCCTGGGCCAGGTACTCAATGAGCTCCTCCATACTGCCGGACTCATCTGTCTCAACCACGGCAGTTTTATGTTGCACATTAACTTGTGCCATTTGTTCAAACAGCGCCTCCATGCTGTCATCCATGCTGTCAGACTTCTCTGTCTTAACAACGGCAGTCTTCACTCAAGACATACACACTACACAGCTTTTTTTCCACAGAAAATTCAGCCTTGCTGTGCAACCACTTTTTTTTTTTTTTTTTTCTTTTGCAAAGTCTATTAGGGCTACTGTCTCTTTAAGACTGCTCCACAAACTTTTCTTTTGCTGCTGCACATTCCACAGTCATTTTCACAACAAGTTCAGCTTTGCTGTGCATACATTTTCTCTCTGCAGACCCTATCAGGGCCACTGTCTCTCCAAGACTGCTCCAAACAGACGTTTCTGCTGACACACACTTTTTTTTTTTTTTTCTGTTGCTATTTCAATAGACTTCACCTTTAATGCTGTCTCTCGCCACTGTGCTGCATGCACACTCCAGCACTAACTGTACCAGGCCCTGCGCTGCCCCAGCATTCTCCGCCAATTGTAAGCTTTCCGGGGGTTTAGCTCTAGGATCGCTGTCTGGGTAGACAGAATGGCACGGAAACAGTTCATTCAGACAGCAGTTTGGTGAAAACTGGCCGCAACCAGTTTTATTAAAGTCCACAGCACACAGATAAAAACAAATCATAAACAGAAAACCTGGGCTTGTCTAGCCACTAACTTACACTTAGATAGATGGCCCTCTCTATCCGGGACCCAGACTCTACCAGTCTGTGCCCAAAACAACACATATCACATATGTTACCAGTATGGAGTTTCACAGACACTCCTCTTTATGTCTGAAGGCAACTCCAATGTCCAGACTTGAGAGAGGTCACCTCCTATTCAGTCGCTATTCGCACGGATTCTCACTGCGACTACTCCTGTGTCCGGGGTACTTCCTGCACCCAGACTGAGATAGCTCACACTCTTAGAGACTGCTTCCTTGTGCCAGGACACCTCCCTGTGTCCGGGCTAAAGACAGCTCCCACACTCTTGGAGACACCTTCTGTGTCTGGACCCCTTGTCCAGACTGAATGAGCTCTCTGACTGTGCTCCCAAGCACCTACTTCTGGCTTCCTAATCAACACCTGAGTGGATTCAGGTCTGAGCTGCAAGCGTGTACTGAATGGCAGGTGTAGTGACCTTTCTTTACCACCAGGTTTACAAAGCCACACATTTCGCTCATACCAGTCAGCAAGGTACTTAGGTGAAATATACACCTCATTCACCACATATTCCTTCACTGTCTCACATACTGTAGATATAGACTGTACGGGCTCCTGTCAGGTATATATTACTGTAGATACAGACTGTACGGGCTCCTGTCAGGTATATATTACTGTAGATACAGACTGTACAGGCTCCTGTCAGGTATATATTACTGTAGATATAGACTGTATGGGCTCCTGTCAGGTATATATTACTGTAGATATAGACTGTATGGGCTCCTGTCAGGTATATATTACTGTAGATATAGAATGTATGGGCTCCTGTCAGGTATATATTACTGTAGATATAGACTGTACGGGCTCCTGTCAGGTATATATTACTGTAGATATAGACTGTACGGGCTCCTGTCAGGTATATATTACTGTAGATACAGACTGTATGGGCTCCTGTCAGGTATATATTACTGTAGATATAGACTGTACGGGCTCCTGTCAGGTATATATTATTGTAGATATAGACTGTACAGGCTCCTGTCAGGTATATATTATTGTAGATTTAGACTGTATGGGCTCCTGCCAGGTATATATTACTGTAGATATAGACTGTACGGGCTCCTGTCAGTTATATATTATTGTAGATATAGACTGTACGGGCTCCTGTCAGGTATATATTACTGTAGATATAGACTGTATGGGCTCCTGTCAGGTATATATTACTGTAGATATAGACTGTATGGGCTCCTGTCAGGTATATATTACTGTAGATATAGACTGTATGGGCTCCTGTCAGGTATATATTACTGTAGATATAGACTGTATGGGCTCTGTTATGTTTCGGTAGCTGAGGAGTGCAGGTAAAAAAGGCAATACACCAGAGCAGTTGGAATCTATGAGATTGCAGTACCCTGACTAACCACCACAACTAGAGGCAGCCGTGGAGCGTTCCTACGTTGGTCCTAGACGCCTCGTCACAGCCTGAGAAACTAACTACACCTAAAGATAGAAATAGGAAAGCTATCTGCCCCGGAGCAGAACCCCAAAGATAATAGAAAGCCCCCAAACAAGTAATGGCGGTTAGACAAGAAGAAATACTGACACAGAAAGAAAATAGTATGAGCAAACGCTGGGGCCCAAACTAACTAAATAGAAAAGGATAGGAAGGGTACTTACTGCAATCCCAGAAAACCCTGAAAAGCACCAACTCTACTAATTTCAAAATCACCTGAGATCACACGACCTCTACCACCTAAATTAGTTCTCTGGTGTAACAAAATCAAAACAGCAGCCACTGAAAAAACTGGAAAAAGCAAAAGTACAAACATCAGTGGCTGAACTAAACTGAGAGGGCAAAAGCCCCCGAAGGGGACCCAGAAGGCCCCCAAAGAAGTGCAGGACAAAATGCAAAAATATAGTACAAAAACAAAAAGAAGAAAATGTCTTATCTGTTAGCAGGAGATGCAGACACGACACAGCAGGCTACAAGGGAAACAGGAATGAAAGATTCAGACCAGAACAATTGATCACCGGCAACCCTGATGGGAAAGTGACTCCCTTATATAAGACCAGTCAGTAACACCTGATTCCCAGTCCTCACAATCTTTACTGAACAGACCAGTACCGCTTGTAACCACCAGAGGGAGTCTCTGCTCAGAACTCATCTCAAACCCATTCACAACAGTACCCCCCCCTTGAGGAGGAGTCACCGAACCCTCATTTGAGCAACCAGGTCGGTCAGGATGAGTTCTATGATACGCACGGATGAGTCTCCTAGCATGGATGTCCGAAGCAAACACCCAAGAATTGTCTTCCTGACCATAACCTCTCCACTTAACCAAATACTGGAGTTTCCGTCTAGAAAAATGAGAATCTAATATTTTCTCAACCACATACTCCAGATTGCCCTCAACCAAAACAGGGTCAGGAGGCACAGCAGCAGGAACCACTGGCTCAACAAACCTCTTCAACAAGGACTTGTGGAACACGTTATGGATCTTAAATGTCCCTGGAAGAAGCAAACGAAAAGAAACAGGATTAAGAATCTCAATGATCTTATAAGGTCCAATGAACCTAGGCTTAAATTTAGGAGATGCTACTCTCATAGGAATATTCTTTGAGGACAACCAGACCAAGTCCCCCACTTTAAACCGAGGACCATCAGTCCTATGCCGGTTAGCAAACCGCTGGGCCTTCTCCTGAGAGAGGGACAACCTCTCCACTACCTGGTCCCAAATCTGTTGCATACGCTCCAAAACAGAGTCAACACCTGGACAGACAGAAGCCTCCGTCTGTCCTGAAGAAAATCGAGGGTGAAACCCAGAATTACAGAAAAACGGAGACATCAAAGTGGCAGAGCTAGCCCTATTATTAAGAGCAAACTCAGCCAAAGGTAAAAAAGAGACCCAGTCATCCTAATCAGCAGACACAAAGCATCTAAGATAAGTCTCCAATGTCTGGTTTGTCTCTCAGTTTGACCATTGGTCTGAGGATGAAATGCCGAGGAGAAAGACAATTGAACACCCAGTTTAGAACAAAAAGTCCTCCAAAATCTGGAAACAAACTGGACTCCTCTGTCAGACACAATGTTCTCAGGAATGCCGTGTAAACAAACCACGTGCTGAAGGAACAACGGCACCAATTCAGAGGAGGAAGGCAACTTAGGTAATGGCACAAGATGTATCATTTTGGAAAACCTATCACAAATTACCCAGATGGTGGTCATTCTCTGAGAAACAGGAAGGTCGGAAATGAAATCCATAGAGATATGGGTCCATGGTCTCTTGGGCACAGGCAATGGCATCAACAAACCACTAGAGCGAGAGCAAGGCTTGGAGCGAGAGCAAGTCCCGCAGGACTGCACAAATTCCCTGACATCACGAGACAAGGTAGGCCACCAAAAGGACCGACTAACCAAGTCTCTGGTACCAAAAATTCCGGGATGCCCAGCCAATGCGGAACAATGAATCTCAGACATCACACTCTTTTTCCACTGGTCCGGGACAAACAATTTTCCAACAGGGCAGCACTCGGGCCTATCCTCCTGACACCCCTCCAGAGCAAGTCTCAAATTGGGCGAGATGGCGGAAAGAACTACACCCTCTTTCAAAATAACAGAAGGATCAGATAACTCAGGAGAGTCCGCAAGGAAACTCCTCGAGAGGGCATCCGCCTTAACATTCTTAGTGCCAGGAAGAAAGGAAACCACAAAATTAAAACGTGTGAAAAACAAGGCCCACCTGGCCTGTCTAGGATTGAGTCGCTTGGCAGATTCCAGATAGACCAGATTCTTATGGTCCGTAAGGACCACCACCTGATGTTTGGCTCCCTCCAGCCAATGTCTCCACTCTTCAAAAGCCCACTTCATGGCCAATAACTCCCGATTACCCACGTCATAATTACGTTCAGTAGGAGAACATTTTCGAGAGAAAAAGGCACAAGGGTTACTTTTAGAGGTCTCTGGATCTTTTTGGGACAAAACGGCACCTGCCCCAATTTCAGAGGCATCAACCTCCACCTGAAATGGCAGAGAAACATCAGGCTGCCGTAGAACAGGAGCAGAAGTGAATCTCTGCTTAAGTTCCTGAAACGCAGAGACTGCCTCAGGAGGCCAATTCACCACATCAGAACCCTTTTTGGTCAAATCAGTTAATGGTTTAACAATAACCGAGAAATTACCAATAAATTTACGATAAAAATTGGCAAAACCCAAAAATCTCTGAAGAGCCTTTAATAAAGTAGGTTGGACCCAATCACAGATGGCCTGAACCTTGACCAGGTCCATTTCAATAACAGATGGGGACAAAATGAATCCCAGAAATGAGATCCTCTGTATGCCAAAAAGACACTTTGATCCCTTCACATACAGAGCATTCTCTCTCAAAATCTGGAACACAGTTCGAACATGTTTCACAAGAGAGTCCCAGTCATTAGAAAAAATCAAGATATCATCCAAATAAACAATCAGAAATTTGTCCACAAAATCCCTGAAAATGTCATTCATGAAGGACTGGAAGACGGAAGGAGCATTAGTGAGCCCAAAGGGCATCACAAGGTACTCAAAATGCCCCTCAGGGGTATTGAATGCCGTCTTCCATTCATCCCCGTGCTTAATGCGAATAAGGTTATACGCCCCCCTGAGGTCAAGCTTGGTAAACCAAGTAGCGTTTTTTCACCCTGGAAAACAGGTCAGAAATCAAGGGTAACGGGTATTGATATTTCACAGTAATATTGTTCAAGAGACGATAATCAATACACGGCCTTAATGAACCATCTTTTTTGGCCACAAAGAAAAAACCGGCACCTAAGGGTGAAGAGGATGGTCTGATATGACCCTTCTCCAATGATTCCTTGATATAAGACCGCATAGCGTCATGTTCAGGTACAGACAAGTTAAAAAGGCGACCTTTAGGGAATTTACTACCCGGCACTAATTCAATAGCGCAGTCATAGCTCCTATGGGGAGGCAAGGATGCAGATTTACTTTCGCTAAACACATCAGAAAAATCAATCAAAAAGTCAGGAACATCCTGAGCCTGGGGGGAGGCAGAAAAAACAGGAGTGTTGGTATTAACACATTGGCAGCCCCAACTGGTTACAGACACAGATTTCCAATCCAAAACAGGATTATGAGACTGTAACCAAGGGAAACCCAGCACGATAATGTCATGCAGATTATACAGAACCAAAAATTTGCAGCACTCCTGGTGATCAGGTTCAACCCTCATTATCACCTGAGTAGAAAACTGGGGTTTATTCTCAGCCAAAGGGTAGAATCGATCCCCAGTAGGGGAATAGACTTCTGTAGGGGTATCAAGGGAAACCCACAACGTTTAGCAAAATCATAATCCATCAGGTTAATAGCTGCTCCAGAATCAACGAAAGCCTGAGCAGAAAATGAGGACAGAGAGCATATCAGAGTGACAGTTAATAAAAACTTAGTCTGAACACTACCCAAGACAGCTGAGCGTGCAAAACGTCTTCCCCGCTTAGGGCAGACTGAAATAGCATGAGAGGCATCACCACAGTAGAAACATAACCCATTGCGCTTTCGAAACTCATGACGCTGTGCCCCAGACACCACTCTATCACACTGCATGGGTTCAGAAGCTGGTTCACAAGGCAACACCATTCCACGCATACTTCTCCGTCACGTAAACGTCTGTCAATTTGAATCGCTAATGACATAGAATCATTGAGACCAGAGGGGACAGGGAATCCCACCATAACATCCTTTACATTATCTGACAGACCCTTCCGGAAAAGGGCTGCCAAAGCGTCGTCATTCCATTTGGTCAGGACTGCCCACCTACGGAATCTCTGACAGTAAAACTCAGCGTCATAAGGCCCCTGATTTAATGCCAACAAGGCTTTTTCAGCTTGATCAGTGACATTAGGCTCATCGTACAATAACCCCAAAGCCTGAAAAAATGCATCAACATCACTCAAAACAGGATCCCCAGGTGTCAGGGAAAAAGCCCAATCCTGAGGATCGCCGCGCAGGAGAGAGATGATAATTTGAACCTGTTGCGCTGCGTTCCCTGAGGACTTAGATTTTAAGGCAAAAAACAATTTACAATTATTTTTGAAATTCTGAAACTTAGCTCGATCCCCTAAAAACAAATCTGGCATGGGGATCCTAGGTTCCACAACAGGCAACCTAGCAAGATATGCAGCAATACTCTGAACCTCAGTGGCAAGCTGATCCACACGGCCAGACAACCGTGCAAACTCCATTGAGAGAAAAAATCCTCCCCAGCACCCAGAGATACAGAGGGAAAAAAAAAATGCAACAAATAGAAAAATATCTCTGACAACTCTGACAACCTTTTTTCTTTCACAATATTTTTTCCCTTCTGTGAGTACCATACAATTTTCAATTTTTTGGCCGGTGATACTGTTATGTTTCGGTAGCTGAAGAGTGCAGGTAAAAAAGGCAATACACCAGAGCAGTTGGAATCTATGAGATTGCAGTACCCTGACTAACCACCACAACTAGAGGCAGCCATGGAGCGTTCCTACGTTGGTCCTAGACGCCTCGTCACAGCCTGAGAAACTAACTACACCTAAAGATAGAAATAGGAAAGCTATCTGCCCCGGAGCAGAACCCCAAAGATAATAGAAAGCCCCCAAACAAGTAATGGCGGTTAGACAAGAGGAAATACTGACACAGAAAGAAAATAGTATGAGCAAACGCTGGGGCCCAAACTAACTAAATAGAATAGGATAGGAAGGGTACTTACTGCAATCCCAGAAAACCCTGAAAAGCACCAACTCTACTAATTTCAAAATCACCTGAGATCACACGACCTCTACCACCTAAATTAGTTCTCTGGTGTAACAAAATCAAAACAGCAGCCACTGAAAAAACTGGAAAAAGCAAAAGTACAAACATCAGTGGCTGAACTAAACTGAGAGGGCAAAAGCCCCCGAAGGGGACCCAGAAGGCCCCCAAAGAAGTGCAGGACAAAATGCAAAAATATAGTACAAAAACAAAAAGAAGAAAATGTCTTATCTGTTAGCAGGAGATGCAGACACGACACAGCATGCTACAAGGGAAACAGGAATGAAGGATTCAGACCAAAACAATTGATCACCGGCAACCCTGATGGGAAAGTGACTCCCTTATATAAGACCAGTCAGTAACACCTGATTCCCAGTCCTCACAATCTTTACTGAACAGACCAGTACCGCTTGTAACCACCAGAGGGAGTCTCTGCTCAGAACTCATCTCAAACCCATTCACAACAGGGCTCCTATCAGGTATATATTACTGTAGATACAGACTGTACGGGCTCCTGTCAGATATATTACTGTAGATATAGACTGTACGGGCTCCTGTCAGGTATATATTACTGTATAGACTGTACGGGCTCCTGTCAGGTATATATTACTGTAGATATAGACTGTATGGGCTCCTGTCAGGTATATATTACTGTAGATATAGACTGTACGGGCTCCTGTCAAATATATATTACTGTAGATACAGACTGTACGCGCTCCTGTCAGGTATATATTACTGTAGATATAGACTGTATGGGCTCCTGTCAGGTGTATATATTACTGTAGATACAGACTATATGGGCTCCTGTCAGGTATATATTACTGTAGATATAGACTGTACGGGCTCCTGTTAGGTATATATTACTGTAGATACAGACTGTATGGGCTCCTGTCAGGTATATATAACAGTAGATATAGACTGTATGGGCTCCTGCCAGGTATATATTTTTGTAGATATAGACTGTACTGGCTCCTGTCAGGTATATATTACTGTAGATATAGACTGTACGGGCTCCTTTCAGGTATATATTACTGTAGATATAGACTGTACGGGCTCCTGTCAGGTATATATTACTGTAGATACAGACTGTATGGGCTCCTGTCAGGTATATATTACTGTAGATACAGACTGTATGGGCTCCTGTCAGGTATATATTATTGTAGATATAGACTGTATGGGCTCCTGTCAGGTATATATTACTGTAGATAGACTGTATGGGCTCCTGTCAGGTATATATTATTGTAGATTTAGACTGTATGGGCTCCTGCCAGGTATATATTACTGTATATATAGACTGTACGGGCTCCTGTCAGTTATATATTATTGTAGATATAGACTGTACGGGCTCCTGTCAGGTATATATTACTGTAGATATAGACTGTATGGGCTCCTGTCAGGTATATATTACTGTAGATATAGACTGTACGGGCTCCTGTCAGGTATATATTACTGTAGATATAGACTGTATGGGCTCCTGTCAGGTATTATTACTGTAGATATAGACTGTATGGGTTCCTGTCAGGTATATATTACTGTAGATACAGACTGTACGGGCTCCTGTCAGATATATTACTGTAGATATAGACTGTACGGGCTCCTGTCAGGTATATATTACTGTATAGACTGTACGGGCTCCTGTCAGGTATATATTACTGTAGATATAGACTGTATGAGCTCTGTCAGGTATATATTACTGTAGATATAGACTGTATGAGCTCCTGTCAGGTATATATTACTGTAGATACAGACTGTACGGGCTCCTGTCAGATATATTACTGTAGATATAGACTGTACGGGCTCCTGTCAGGTATATATTACTGTATAGACTGTACGGGCTCCTGTCAGGTATATATTACTGTAGATATAGA
>JARQOD010007173.1:0-40037 GCA_033576555.1 Oophaga sylvatica | reverse complement strand
GGTGCAAAAGAGTACACTAAGTAGAAAATGGAGATCTTCGCACACTTAGGGTTGACGGTGTCATGTATAGTGTACAGTTCCTATAGCGTCTTGTGCTTGGGTGCGAGGAAAACACAGGAGACATAGGTTGAAATGAAATGACTTGTATTACTTCATACAAGCATGCTGAAAAGTTCACACAGTTTGCAGGAACAGCGACAGGAGACACAGCAGGCCAGAGTAACTTCAAGCACTACAATAAATCTCCAAAGCAGGTTCAGGATCTCTTCTCTGTACCGTAATTCCTCTGCAAACATGGATTCACCAAACAGCAGGTTTCCAGAGTCCAAAAGTGTTCCAAGGTTCCTCAGTAGGGAATAGCTGGAGTACAAGTCCAAGGTTTCAGGAGTCAGGTCACAGACTGACTGAGGCTTGATTCAGGAGCACTGATTGTTCAGCTGAGGCTGCTTAAGAAGCAAGAGGGAAGAATCAGGGCGGGAACATGAAAACTGGAAACTCCATATTAACTGAGGGCAAGAGCTCAGAAAGACAGAAAGCAAAATGGCCGACGGAAAACTGAGTTTCAAGGAACATGTCAACAGAGACAAAGAACCTTACATTACTCCCCCCTTAGGGACAACCTCCGGATGACCTCAGACCAGGCTTGTCAGGGTACCTCTGATGAAACTGGCGGAGCAGGCGAGGAGCATTTACATTATTGACTGGTTCCCATGAGTTGTCCTCCACTGGGTAGCCCTGCCATTTAATCAAATATTGCAACTGATTTCTGTACAACCTGGAATCTAGAATCCTTTCCACCATAAATTCTTCCTGACCATCGACCAGCACTGGGTCAGGGCAAGGAGAAGAACGTCCAGGAAACGTATTGGGTGTTGCAGCCTTTAGTAGGGATACATGAAAGACAGGGTGGATTCTCATAGTTCTGGGCAGTTGGATACTTATTACAAGGTCCAATGTACTTATGTCCCAATTTAGACGATGGAATCTTTAATTTAAGATTTCTGGTTGACAGCCAGACCAAATCTCCTACCTTGAAAGCTGGTGCAGGTTTACGAAATTTATCTGCTGCTTTCTTGTACCTTTCCTGAGCCAATTCTAGATTTTCCTTTAGAAGATCCATATTCTTTTGTAAAGAAGTGATTCTTTCAGCCACTGCCGGCAAGGGCGTATCTATGGGAAATCGAGGAAGAATGTTAGGATGATAACCTAGATTGGAGTAAAAAGGAGACTGCTTAGTGGAGGCGCTCTGAGAGTTGTTATAAGAGAACTCAGCCAGTGGAAGTAGATCCACCCAATCATCCTGTAGGTGGCAGATAAAACAGCGGAGATACTGCTCCAGGGTCTGATTGGTTCGTTCTGTCTGTCCATTAGTCTGGGGATGAAAAGCAGAAGAAAGGTTTACTTTAATGTCCAATGCTGCACAGAAATTTTGCCAAAACCTTGAAGTGAATTGCACCCCTCGATCCGAAATGACCTCATCCGGTACTCCATGTAAGCGAAACACATTCTTAATCATCAAGTCTGATGTCTGTTTTGCAGTGGGTAAGCCGACACAAGGGATAAAATGAGCTGCCTTTGTTAGACGGTCAACCACCACTAGAATGGTGTTCTTCCCTTGAGAGGTTGGTAACTCCACAATGAAGTCCATAGAAATGGATCCCCACGGGCGGGACGGGGTGGGAAGAGGTTGTAACAGACCAGTTGGTGAGGAGCGAGGTGTTTTGCATCTTGCACAGACTTCACATGAAGTGACATAGTTTAAGACATCTTTCCTGTAAGTGGGCCACCAAAAGAAACGAGAAAGAAATTCTTGTGTCTTTAGAATTCCCCTATGCCCGGCTATCTTGGAATCGTGGATGAGTTGCAATACTCTCAATCTGACTGTTTCAGGTATATACAGACGTTGTCCCTGAATCCACACACCATTCTTAAAGACAAGACTTACGTCCCTTGGGGGTTGAGCCAACAAAGAATCCGCATGGTATGCTTCCTTGATGTCCTTAAGTAGGTCTTGATTATGAATCACTCCCAGGAATCTAGAGTCAGGAAGAATAGTCTTAGGAGGAGTAAGTGGACGTGTCTCTGCTGAATGAATCCTAGAGAGTGCATCAGCCTTTCCATTGCGCATCCTGGTCTATAAGAAATGACAAAATTAAATTGGTTTAGGAAAAGATTCCAGCGAGCCTGGCGAGGAGTCAGGCACTTAGCCGACCTGATAAATTCAAGGTTACGATGGTCTGTCAGGACGACTATTTGCTGTGCAGCTCCCTGAAGAAGGTGTCTCCATTCCTTGAAGGCGGCAATAATGGCCAACAATTCTCTATTGCCCACATCGTAGTTCCTCTCAGCCGAAGACAACTGCTGGGAAAAGAAGGCACAGGGATGCAAGACATTCTTCTCACCTGTTCTCTGAGAGAGTATAGCTCCAACGGCACAGTCTGAAGCATCCACCTCTATTATGAAGGCAAGCTCGGGGTTGGGATGTACTAAGATAGGTGCGGTGGTAAATTTATCCTTTAAACAGGAAAATGCTTCCTGAGCTTGCGGGGTCCAGGAGAACCTAGACTGTTTCCGGGTAAGTTGGGTGATAGGTGACACTACCTCAGAAAAATTCTTAATGAAACGTCTATAGAAGTTGGCAAACCCGATGAAATGCTGCACCTCCTTCACATTTCTAGGAATTGGCCAATCCTTGATGGCTTGGGTCTTGCTTCCATCCATACTAATCCCTTGCGTAGATAGTACATACCCCAGAAATTGAATTTCGGTCCTATGGAATTCACATTTTTCAAGTTTGATGTAGAGATGGTTTTGTCTTAGGCGTTCTAAGACCATTCTCACATGTCCATGATGTTCCTCTGTGGAGTTAGAAAAAATTAGAATATCATCCAGATAAATCACCACAAATGTATCTAGGAGATCCCTGAAGATATCATTCACGAAGTGTTGGAAAGTGGCTGGGGCGGTACTCAGACCAAAAGGCATAACTAGATATTCAAAGTGTCCATAGCGTGACCTGAAAGCAGTCTTCCATTCATCCCCAGGTCTAATACGGACCAAGTTATAGGCCCCACGGTGATCCAGTTTAGAGAAAATTTTGGCATGCCGCACTCTCTCCAACAACTCAGGGATTAAAGGCAATGGATAACGGTTTCTAATAGTAACCTTATTGAGTTCCCTGTAGTCTATGCAGGGTCTCAGAGATCCATCTTTCTTCTTCACAAAGAAGATGGGTGCACCTGCGGGAGATGAAGAGGGGCGTATGAAGCCCTTGGCTAAATTTTCATCTATATAATCCTTCAAAGCTTTTAGCTCGGGCCCTGCTAGGGGGTAGATCTTACCAAAAGGTATCTCGGCTCCAGGCAATAATTCAATTGGACAATCATATGGATGGTGAGGAGGAAGCTGATCAGCGTTCTTCTTGTCACATAAATCCACATAGTCCTGGTATACAGCTGGTAGTTCAGGGACTGACATGGTTCCTTTAGGAACAGAGCAAGCTGAAACTCCTTGACTCATCTGTTTCTCCGGAAAGTGTAATTCCTTGGTCTCCCAGTTAATCGTAGGATTCTGCGCCTGCAGCCATGGTAGCCCTAGAATAATGGGAAAGTGGGGAGAAGAGATAAGCAAAAAAGACATTTTCTCCTGATGATCTTTACCCATAAGGACCCTCAAAGGCTCTGTTTCTTGATCCACTGGTCCAGAAGTCAGTAGAGAGCCATCCACAGTCTCCATCTGTACTGGAGTAGCCTTCTTCACTGAACGTATCCCCTGTTTCAGAGCAAAGGAGATATCCATAAAATTTCCACTTGCTCCTGAGTCGATCATAGCAGAGCTAGACACCCAGACTGAGTCAACCCAGAGTTTGATGGAAAGGAAGCAATGAGAATTGTTTCTTTTACAACTCAGCTGGGACACCGCTGAGGAAACTTGAAAAATTGCAGCGTTTATACCGTCATCGTCCCCAGAACTAACAGAGTTTAAGTCCGAGAAATCAAGATCTCTTGCAGCAGATCTCTCTGGAGCCTGAGGCTCGGACATGACAGAGCTCCTCTCGCAACACTCACAGTGAATGACTGCTGCAGTAGTCTTACGAGAACGGCTGGGGCAGTTTATAATGAAGTGCCCTGACTTACCACAGTAGAAACATAGATTTTCCTTTATACGATGTTCTTTGCGTGCATCACTAACCCGTCTTTGTAAAGAGTCCACCTGCATGGGTTCAGGTTCTGGTTCCCTTGTGATCCTACTCAAAGGTTCCTTAGCTGAGGAGGGAGGTAGTAAAAGGTTAGTGCGATTATTTTCGAACCATCTCTCTTGTCTGCGTTCAGTCAGACGAGCATCAATACGGATACAATAGTTAATAAAGTCACCTAACGCAGTGGGAGGGTCGGCACGAGCAAGTTCATCCTTAATCAGTGGAGACAACCCTTTCCGAAAAATAGATTTTTTAGTGGAAGTGTCCCAAGTGGTATCAAGAGCCCATCTCCTGAAATCCAGGGCATATTCGGCTACTGAACGCTTACCTTGGCGCAAAGTTAACATGGCTGCTTCAGCTGTTGCACCTCGATTGGGGTCATCAAACACCTGCCCCATGGCTGAAATAGAAGCATCAAGGTGATTCAAACAATCATCCTCAGTCTCAATCAGAGGGTTTGCCCACATCAAAGCCTTATTGGTAAGCAACATGATTATAGTAAGCACTTTGGATCGTTCAGTGGGAAATTGTGAAGCATGTGCAGAGAAAAATAAATTGCATTGGTTAATAAATCCCCTGAATTTCTCACGTTCACCGCCAAAACGAAAAGGAGGTAATTTGGGGATCCCAGAACTCGGGGTTATGGCAGGAGCCTGGGCTCGTTCCTCTAGAGCCTCAATCCTGGCTCGCAATTCCTGGGTAGTCTGTCCAAACACTTGCAAATTATGATTAGTGAGGTCCTGTAGGCTTGCAAAATGGGTTTTTAAAGTCTGTACATCTGAAAGGATTGTATCAGTCACTCCGCAAAGTTCCTTTATGCGGGCCTCTATCTTCCAGATCTTTTAAGGCAGAAGTGCTGGAAGAGGAAAGGAAAAAAAAAAAAAAACAATAGTGTTTACCTGTGGTAACACTCCAGAGTAAAATTTAAGGGAATGCACTCACCTGGAATGGTTGTGAGAAGTCACAACCACTGTCATCACATAAGGTATTAAACGGACATCTGATATCCACAGTCACAGCAGACACGGCTTTCCCAGACCCAGCAGACACTAAACATGGCTCCTGAATCTTGTCATGTATAGTGTACAGTTCCTATAGCGTCTTGTGCTTGGGTGCGAGGAAAACACAGGAGACATAGGTTGAAATGAAATGACTTGTATTACTTCATACAAGCATGCTGAAAAGTTCACACAGTTTGCAGGAACAGCGACAGGAGACACAGCAGGCCAGAGTAACTTCAAGCACTACAATAAATCTCCAAAGCAGGTTCAGGATCTCTTCTCTGTACCGTAATTCCTCTGCAAACATGGATTCACCAAACAGCAGGTTTCCAGAGTCCAAAAGTGTTCCAAGGTTCCTCAGTAGGGAATAGCTGGAGTACAAGTCCAAGGTTTCAGGAGTCAGGTCACAGACTGACTGAGGCTTGATTCAGGAGCACTGATTGTTCAGCTGAGGCTGCTTAAGAAGCAAGAGGGAAGAATCAGGGCGGGAACATGAAAACTGGAAACTCCATATTAACTGAGGGCAAGAGCTGCAGAAAGACAGAAAGCAAAATGGCCGACGGAAAACTGAGTTTCAAGGAACATGTCAACAGAGACAAAGAACCTTACAGACGGACTGTCAGGATGCAACGGGTGCACCATGGGGTAACATCACGGTGATAAACCTCCAAGGTCCCAAATGTTCAACCTCCTACACCCAGTTCAAAAGTGGTTACAACCAAAATGTGCAGAGTGGAATTCCACCATGTCTGAACATCGCAAATCAAACAATTAACCCGAAGGCCGAAAGACCTCGGTAGCGATGCGAGTGGATGATTTGCGGGGTGCGATAATCGGAAGTGAGCACGCAGTAACCGTGCTTTCAACAGGAGTGCATCCAGGCCGAGAGAGTGGTGGAGAAATTGCTGCACCACCAGGTTGAGGACGTGAGCCATGTAAGGCACGTGTGTGAGGTTGCCCCGACGTAGGGCCGCCACCATTCTTTTTCGTGACCACAACTGCAGGTCCAAGGGCTAGCTGCTGTTCTGAGAGAGGATGGAATAGGGTGAACATGACAAACTGCTGGACTGAGTGAGGTGCAAGCAGATATGTTATAGTGAATTGTGATAGATGTGCTGTGACACAAAAACAGCAGGCATGTCCACTTCAGTAATAGCTGATTCGCTCTCACTCACCCCGACTATAGGGGGTAAACAATATGGGAGTTTCTGCAGCCAGAGACCTGTGTGAGAACATTTGGCACAGTGACGGAGGAGGAAGAAGCAGCAGATGTGGTTGATGGGACGGCCTGTGCTTGGCGAGGCCCGCTAGTCCGCATTTTAGCGCAGTGAGAATCCTCTGCATGACCCGGCACATGTTGATCGTGCATGTGCTGGTTCATGCATATAGTAGTCAAATTATATTGCCAATTTTTTTGGCAAAATAGGCAGTTAAAGTAAGTTGAGTCATCCTTTGCAGCTTCAAGAAAAGGCCCAGGCTAGGCAACCCTTACTGCCCCCTGTGAACAGCAGGCTTGGGACCGCTGCCCGCCACAGCCAGAGTTGTGGATGAGAATGCAGGGCTTGTCATGGTTGCATCACTCCGTATTTGTGCAGGATACCCCAACCCCCCTCTGCTGATCTACTCAGCTCCGTAGCTCTGGATTAACACCAAGAGGGATCTACAAATTCATTGTCATCCTCTCTGTTCTCCTACTCCTCGCCCTAAGAGTCACCCTACTCCTCTTCTTGCCCTGACACCACAATACAGTCCACCTGCACCTCTGGTATCTGAGTCTTTGGATCTGGATTATACTTTGACTCTAATTCATCCAGCCCCAAATCCAACATCGGTGCAGACGCTTTCCTTCTCTGGATTCTGTGAATCTTTAGAGCATAACTCTGATGCCCATGAAATAGAATGTGTGAACAGCTTTGCAAAATGGTCCATCTGTGATTCCCCACAGTCAGTTGGGCATTTGGAAATTTGGGATGTGGGGGGAAACCAGGGTGATTTAGGTGCCACCTCTGAGGATTGTACTGTGTGTGATGTTAAGGTTGAAGAAGAAAGAAGAGGAGGAGAGGCCAATTAAAGCAGTGTTTGCCATCCTCTGGATTTATATATGTGTACAGTTTTAGAAAATAAAGTTGTACAATGATGTTCTTATTTTATAGTTATCCAAACCGACATGCCTAAAACATTTCAACCATTTTTAGCCACAACATTTATTGATCATCACAAAAATGTGTTCGCTTAATTGTACCAGTTGTTATAATTATGCCTAGTCTGTCATGTTTATTAAAATTGTTTTATGTCTTTATTGTGTCTTATAATGTACTGGCATATAGAGATATCTGTATAGATCAGTATACATATACCAGTACATGTAAATAAGAATGTTATTGAGGTTTTTAGGCTGAGAAAATTCTCTTGTACATAGAAGTGAAGCATGTGTTTCTGCCTTACATACCAGAGGTCACCAACACTAACATGCTTCATAATATGTTTAGAGACATCCATAGTGCACAGTGACCTATGATGGACAGGACTGTGAGTAAAGAGCTATCTCCTCTGCAGCAGTTCAGAAACATGTTCTGGATGCAGTGAAAAACATTAGTACAAAATACTGTTAAAAAAAACAAACACTGAAAAGTTGCAACTTTTTGGCATATGCACGCCAGTCTAAGGGAGGTCTGCCAAAGTGGGTAAAGTATGAACAGGGCTTGCTTGTGCCTGCTAAATTCATAGCTAGGAGCATTACTTACACCCATCAAAAGTGTTGCTCCAATCTATTCTTGACTTTTTCTGTCAAGGCGCACAGAGGCGACCAACCACTGAGAAGTACTGAATCAAAGACTGGTGTGCACGGTGCCAATCTTGAAGAGATTATACAGAACTTACTTTTTTTTTTTTTTTTACTATGGGCCTAAAAACTTAATAAGCAGGTATTTGCTAACAGAAAGTTTCCTGATTGTTGTACTTGACGCTGGGTCAGAGTGGTCACTGACCTCTCCTGCCGGTGATTCAGCTGCTCCACGTTAGTGAGCAGCTTTTCTTCTTCCGGGCTGCTCTGTTGACAATGGATGACATCCGATATCATGGTGATTTACAGTCGGCTTCCCGTAGTTAAACTATCAATCGGCATAACATCAGCAGTCACCTCCCATCAACAGAGCAGAGTGGAAAAGAATCTGAATCACCAGTAAGTGCGATCTGTGACCAGTCAGTAGAGATCAGCAGCGGGCACAAAAGGCAGGTAGGAAGTAACTACCTGAGTGATAGTTCTTAACACATTATATAAAAAAAAAAAAAGAATAGTCCCTGATAACCCCATAATGAATCAGCCCCTATATCCACATCAAAAGTTTCATGTGAACACATCTGAAAAAACTAGGAACATCTAAAGTTACTCTACAAGCCAGTGACTGATTAGAACCTGTGACTTCCCTGCATTCCCTCAATGTCTGTCTGCTATTTCATCCTTCTTCTCCACTAGATTCCAAAACTTAATATGGACAAAACAGAAATCATCATCTTTCCCCATCTCACACAACCCCTCCAATGGACCTATCAATTAATGTAAACGACTGCCCACTCTCTCCAGTCCCACAAGCTCGCTGCCTCGGTTTTCCTTGACACTGATCTCTCTTTTAAACCACATATCCAAGCCCTCTCCACCTCCTGCCGATTTCAACTTAAAAATATATCACGGATCCGTACATTCCTCAACCAAGAATCTGCAAAAACCCTAGTCCATGCTCTCTCATCTCCTGCCTCGACTACTGCAACCTCCTGCTGTGGCCTCCCCTCTAACACTCTCGCACCCCTCCAATCTATTCTAAACTCTGCTGCCCGACTAATCCACCTGTCCCCCCCACTATTCCCCGGCCTCTCCCCTCTGTCAATCCCTGCACTGGCTCCCCATTACACAAAGACTCCAGTTCAAAACCATAATCATGACATACAAAGCAATCCACAACCTGTGTCCTCCATACATCTGTGACCTCGTCTCCCGGTACCTACCTGCACGCAACCTCCGATCATCACAGGATCTCCTCCTCTCCTCCCCTCTTATCTCCTCTTCCCTCAATCGCATACAAGATTTCTCCCGCGCATCCTCCCTACTCTGGAACGCTCTACCACAACCTATCAGACTCTCGCCTACTGTGGAAACCTTCAAAAAGAACCTGAAGACCTACCTCTTCTGACAAGCCTACAACCTGCAGTAACCACCGATCCACCAAACCGCTGCACAACCAGCTCTATCCTCACCTACTGTATCCTCACCCATCCCTTGGAGATTGTGAGCCCTCGCGGGCAGGGTCCTCTCTCATCCTGTACCAGTCGTGACTTGTATTGTTTAAGATTACTATACTTGTATTTATTATGTATACCCCACATCACATGTAAAAGCGCCATGGAATAAATGGCGCTATAATAATAAATAATAATAATTTAGTGGTCACTACTCACCTGTGCGGTTATCTGTAGGATTCTCCTCTTTACACTGCTCATTAGCCCTCACATATGTCTCTATAGTATTATAATGAGTCAGATCTTCACCCTGAAACAAAGATTGTAAGGCCGGGGTCACACACACCGACTAAAAAAATCTGACCGTTTTAGTCGGTCGATTATCGCAGCAAAATGTCATGAACAGTCATCCATCTAGCATCCGATATTCTGGGAATGATGCGATTTAGTCGCATCTGACCGTACTTCTCGCAGGCTTGCAAAACCTACATATAATGAATCCAAAAGAATAGTTTTTAAATCACAAAAGAAAGAATAGATATATACACATAGAATACATATATATGTGTATATATATATATATATATATACACACATGTCATTGTGACATGTGTATATATATATATATATATATATATATATATATATATATATATATGTTCATACACTTCTACATACTGTAATAGCCGCTAATTCGATTGCCGGCTTTTGTGAAATTACAGAACCTGACATGAAATGACACATGGTTTACATACAGTTAACCATGTCATTTCATGTAGTTTGATATATGGTTTTCACTAACAATTACATGAGTATATGTGTGCATAATTTCATACAGCTAGGGTTAATTAAAGGTGTAAATTCGTTGAAAAAAAAATGCGTGGACTCCCGCACTATTTTCTCAACCAGACAGACAAAGCCAGCGAGTGGGGGCAGATAATAATAGCCGAGGGAGGGTGCATTTATTTTGTGCCCCCCCTGGCTACTAACATCTGCCCCCAGGCACCCCAGAAAAGGCAAATCTATAATTAGATGCGCCCTTTCTGGCAATTTGCCGGTCTATTCCCATTGCCCTGTAACGGTGGCGAATGGGTTAATAATGGATTAAAGCCACCTTGCTATTGAAAGGTGACTTTAACCCCTTCATGACCCAGCCTATTTTGACCTAAATGACCTGGCCATTTTTTGCAATTCTGACCAGTGTCCCTTTATGAGGTAATAACTCAGGAACGCTTCAACGGATCCTAGCGATTCTGAGATTGTTTTTTCGTGACATATTGGGCTTCATGTTAGTGGTAAATTTAGGTCGATAATTTTTGCGTTTATTTGTGAAAAAAATGGAACTTTGGCCAAAATTTTGAAAATTTCGCAATTTTCAAATTTTGAATTTTTATTCTGTTAAACCAGAGAGTTATGTGACACAAAATAGTTAATAAATAACATTTCCCACATGTCTACTTTACATCAGCACAATTTTGGGAACAACATTTTTTTTTGTTAGGAAGTTATAAGGGTTAAAAGTTGACCAGCGATTTCTCATTTTTACAGCAAAATTTACAAAACCATTTTTTTTAGGGACCACCTCACATTTGAAGTCACTTTGAGGGTCTATATGGCAGAAAATACCCAAAAGTGACACCATTATAAAAACTGCACCCCTCAAGCTACTCAAAACTACATTCAAGAAGATTATTAACCCTTCAGGTGCTTCACAGGAACTAAAGCAACGTGGAAGGAAAAAATGGACATTTTAATTTTTCCAACAAAATTTTTCTTTTAGCATCAATTTTTTCATTTTTGCATGGGCATCAGGATAAAATGGACCCTAAAATTTGTTGGGCAATTTCTCCTGAGTATACAGATACCTCATATGTGGTCATAAACCACTGTTTGGGCGCACGGCAGGGCTCAGAAGGGAAGGAGCGCCATTTGACTTTTTGAATGGAAAATATGCTGGAATATTTAGCGGTTGCCATGTCGCATTTGGAGAGTCCCTGTGTGCCTAAACATTGGAGCTCCCCCACAAGTGACCCCATTTTGGAAACTAGACGCCCTAAGGAACTTATCTAGATGCAGAGTGAGCACTTTGAACCCCCAGGTGCTTCACAAATTGAGCCGTAAAAAAAAAGAAAGTACTTTTTTTTTTTCACAAAAATTTTCTTTTAGCCTCAGTTTTTTCATTTTCACATGGGCAACAGGATAAAATGGATCCTAAAATTTGTTGGGCAATTTCTCCTGAGTACACTGATACCTCATATGTGGTCATAAACCACTGTTTGGGCGCACGGCAGGGCTCAGAAGGGAAGGAGCGCCATTTGACTTTTGAATGGAAAATATGCTGGAATATTTAGCGGTTGCCATGTCGCATTTGGAGAGTCCCTGTCTGCCTAAACATTGGAGCTCCCCCCACAAGTGACCCCATTCTGGAAACTAGACCCCCCAAGGAACTTATCTAGATGCAGAGTGAGCACTTTGAACCCCCAGGTGCTTCACAAATTGATCCGTAAAAAAAAGAAAGTACTTTTTTTTTCACAAAAATTTTCTTTTAGCCTCAGTTTTTTCATTTTCACATGGGCAACAGTATAAATTGGATCCTAAAATTTGTTGGGCAATTTCTCCTGAGTACACCGATACCTCATATGTGGTCATAAACCACTGTTTGGGCGCACGGCAGGGCTCAGAAGGGAAGGAGCGCCATTTGACTTTTTGAATGGAAAATATGCTGGAATATTTAGCGGATGCCATGTCGCATTTGGAGAGTCCCTGTGTGCCTAAACATTGGAGCTCCCCCACAAATGACCCCATTTTGGAAACTAGACCCCCCAAGGAACTTATATAGATGCAGAGTGAGCACTTTGAACCCCCAAGTGCTTCACAAATTGATCCGTAAAAAAAAGAAAGTACTTTTTTTTTTCACAAAAATTTTCTTTTAGCCTCAGTTTTTTCATTTTCACATGGGCAACAGTATAAATTGGATCCTAAAATTTGTTGGGCAATTTCTCCTGAGTACACAGATACCTCATATGTGGTCATAAACCACTGTTTGGGCGCACGACAGGGCTCAGAAGGGAAGGAGCGCCATTTCACTTTTTGAATGGAAAATTAGCTCCAGTCGTTAGCGGACACCATGTCATGTTTGGAGAGCCCCTGTATGCCTAAACTTTGGAGCTCCCCCACAAATGACCCCATTTTGGAAACTAGACCCCTAAGAAACTTATGCAGATGCACAGTGAGCACTTTGAACCCCCAGGTGCTTCACAAAACTTTATAACGCAGAGCCGTGAAAATAAAAAATCATTTTTTTTTCTAAAAAAATTATTATTTAGCCCCATATTTTTTATTTTCACAATGGTTACAGGAGAAATTGGACCCCAAAAGTTGTTGTCTAATTTGTCCTAAGTACGCTAGTACCTCACATGTGGGGGAGAACCACTGTTTGGGCACACGTCAGGGCTTGGAAGGGATGTAGTGACGCTTTGAAATGCCGACTTGATGGAATGGTCTGCGGGCGGGCAGAGCCCCTGATGTGCCTAAACAGTAGAAACCCCCCACAAGTGACCACATTTTGTAAACATGACCCCTCAAGGAACTTATCTAGATGTGTGGTGAGCACCTTGAACCCCCACGTGCTTCACAGAAGTTTGTAATGCAGAGCCGTGAAAATAAAAAATCATTTTTTTCCTCAAAAACTGATTTTTTTAACCCGCAATTTTTTATTTTCACAAGGGTAACAGGAGAAATTGGACCACAAAAGTTGTTGTACAGTTTGTCCTGAGTACACTGGTACCCCATATGTGGGGGGAACCACTGTTTTGGCGCATGGGAGAGCACAGAAGGGAAGGAGCGCCATTTTGGAATGCAGACTTGATGGAATGTTCTGTGGGCGTCATGTTGCCTTTGCAGAGCCCCTGATGTGCAGTAAACAGTAGAAACCCCCCACAAGTGACCCTATTTTGGAAACTAGACCCCCCAAGGAGCTTATCTAGATGTGTAGTGAGCACTTTGAACCCCCAAGGGCTACACAGAAGTTTATAACGCCGGGCCATGAAAATAAAAAAAATCATATTTTTTCCACAAACATGATCTTTTAGTCCCCAATTTTTTTATTTTCCCAAGGGTAACAGGAGAAATTAGACCTCAAAAGTTGTTGTCCAATTTGTCATGAGTACGCTGATATCCCATATGTGGGAGAAAACTACTGTATGGGCACACTTCGGGGCTCGGAAGGGAAGTAGTGACGTTTTGAATTGCCGACTTGATGGAATGGTCTGCGGGCGTCATGTTACGTTTGCAGAGTCCCTGATGTGCCTAAACAGTATAAACTCCCCACAAGTGACCCCATTTTGGAAACTAGACCCCGCAAGGAACTTATCTAGATGTGTGGTGAGCACTTTGAACCCCCAAGTTCTTCACAGAAGTTTATAACGCAGAGCCGTGAAAATAAAAAATCATTTTTTTTCCACAAAAATAACTTTTTTTAGTCCCCAATTTTTTTTCCCAACAGTAACAGGAGAAATTAGACCCCCAAAGTTGTTGTGCAATTTTTCCCGAGTACGCTGATACCCCATATGTGGGGCTTGGAATAAAGGGAGCACTGTTTGACTTTTTGAACGCAAAATTTGCAGGAATCAATGGTGGCGCCATGTCGCGTATGGAGATCCCCTGATGTACCTAAATAGTGGAAACCCCTCAATTCTAACTCCAACCCTAACCCCAACACACCCCTAACCCCAACCCTAACCCCTACACACCCCTAACCCTAATACAAACCCTAACCCCAACACACCCCTAACCCTAATCCTAACTCTAACCATAAACCTAACCACAAGCCTAACCCTAATCCCAACCCTAACCCCAAACACCCTAACCCTATCCTAACTCTAACATAAACTAACCACAACCCTAACCCTAATCCCAACCTTAACCCTAATTCCAACCCTAACCCTAATTCCAACCCTAACCCTAGTTCTAACCCTTACCCTAGTTCTAACCCTTACCCTAGTTCTAACCCTAACCCTAGTTCTAACCCTAAGGCTGGGTTCATATTGCGTTTTACCAGCCCGTTCAACACGTAGCGTTGACGGGCTGGTAACGGTATAGCATAACGCGATCGCGTTATGCTATACCCGCTAGTGCAGAGGAATCAGCGATGATTCATCTGTGCTAGCGGTGATGGAGCCCAGACGCTGCAGCCTGCGTCCAAGGCTCCGTCACTGAATGACGACACGTCGCGAACGCATGCCGCTTCATGGCATGCGTTGCGATGCGCACACAAATGGGGTGAATGGCAGCGTTAACGGACTGCGTTACACCGCGTTATACCGCGGTGAAACGCAGTCCATCTAACGGACTGCCATAATGCAATATGAACCCAGCCTGACCCTAAGGCCCTGTGCACACCGTTTGCGGATTTCACTGCCCGGTTTTGTAACGCACTTATAATGGAATAGGTGTAAAATCGCTGCGGAATCCGCACAAAGAATTGACATGCTGCGGATTTAAAACCGCAGCAAATCCGTGCTGAAAAATCTGCAGCATGTGCACAGCGTTTTTTTTTACCATTTATTTGCATTGTACTGTACATGGTTTCTGGATCTGCTGTGGATCCGCAGCGCCAAATCCGCTGCGGATCCGCAGCAAAATCCGCAGCAAAATCCGCTGCGGATCAGCAGCGAAATCCGCTGCGGATCAGCAGCGAAATCAGCTGCGGATCAGCAGCGAAATCAGCTGCGGATTAGCAGCGAAATCCGCTGCGGATTAGCAGCGAAATCAGCTGCGGATCAGCAGCGAAATCCGCTGCTGATCCGCAGCTGTTTTCGCTGCTGATTTCGCTGCTGATCCGCAGCGAAATCAGCGGCGGATCAGCAGCGAAATCAGCGGCGGATCAGCAGCGAAATCAGCTGCGGATCAGCAGTCGAAATCAGCTGCGGATCAGCAGTGAAATCAGCTGCGGATCAGCAGCGAAATCCGCTGCGGATCAGCAGCGAAATCAGCTGCGGATCAGCAGAGAAATCAGCTGCGGATCAGCAGAGAAATCAGCTGCGGATCCGCAGCAAAATCCGCAACGTGTGCACAGGGCCTAATAGGAAAAAAAAAAAATTCTTTATTATTTTTCCCTACCTATGACAGGGGGGTTCACTTACTTTTTTTTATTTGATCACTGTGACAGTTTATCACAGTGATCAAAATAAATTTTTTGACTATGCAGGGCGCACTGCGCATGCGCCGGCCGGCGGGCGCACTGCGCCCGCCATTTTCCAAGATGGCGGCGCCCATGAAGAATCCCGGGCAGCCGCCGGGAAGGATCCAGGGACATCGGTGGACCGGGAGAGGTGAGTATGGGGGTCGGAAGTGAGGGGGGGGGGGAAATCGGAATGTGGGGGCAGCGGAGGCCAAGACGAGGGGAGCTTTTAGTGACGGCGGTGACCGACCGCTGCCATCTTTCGGTGGCGGCGGCCGATCGCCGCCGTGAATCCGTGTGGGGGGGGGTCAGGGCTCGGTGTCCAGCCATGGCAGATGCTATTGCAGCATCGGCCATGGCTGGATTGTAATATTTCACCAATTATATTGGTGAAATATTACAGATTGCTCTGATTGGCTGTTTCACTTTTAACAGCCAATCAGAGCGATCGTGGCCACGGGGGGGGTTAAGCCAACCCCCCTGTGGTGAAGCACAAAGGGTCCTGTGCCAGCGGGTCGGGTGACCTTTCAGTGACCCCGGTCACCCGACCCGCAGGGACGCGATCCTTTCATGACGCCTCATAGGCGTCATGGGTCGGATTGGCACTGATTTTCATGACGCCTACGTGGCGTCATGGGTCGGGAAGGGGTTAAGCCAGGTTAATAATTGAGAGCTGTCAATTAGACAACTATCAATTATTAATCCTATTTAAGTAAATAAAAAAAACACACACATTAAGAATAAATAATTTTAATGAAATAAACACATTTTTTTAACCATTGTTTATTTAACTCTTAATCCTTGCGAAGCCCTTGATCTCCTATAATAAAGAAAAAATAATAAAACAACATTATTCTTACCTATCCGCCGCTCTGTCATGTCCCACGCTGTAATCCTTCACAAAGGGTTAACTAGCTTTCAGCCTAGCAGTGCAGCTAATGCTGCCTGCTCAGCTGAAAGCTCCTGAATGAGCTCCTCTCCCAGCGACAGGAGAGGATGTGATTACTGTGTGAAGCTTAATTGATAGCTTCCCACAGAAATCAGTTCACTTCAGGTCAGCGGGGACTCCCTCTGATGTCACTGATGCTGTGCGGAGTCCCCGCTGACCTGAAATGAACTGATTTCTGTGGGAAGCTATCAATGAAGCTTCACACAGTAATCACTTTTTCTCCTGTGGCCAGGAGAGGAAGTCATTCATTAGGAGCTTTCAGCTCAGCGGCAAGCATTAGCTGCGCTGCTTGGCTGAAAGCTAGTTAACCCTTTCTGATGGATTACAGCGTGGGACATGACTGTGCGTCGGATAGGTAAGAATAATGTTGCTTTTTTATTTTATTTTTATTACAGGCGAACAAGGGAATCGAGGATTACCTGAGCAATAAAATATGGTCAAAAACTGTCTTTATTTCATTAAAAGGATTAATAATTAATGTGTGTTTTTTTTTCCTTTCATACAGTAGGATTAATAATTGATAGTTGTCTAATTGACAGCTCTCAATTATTAACCTGGCTTAAAGTCACCTTTCAATAGCAAGGTGGCTTTAACCCATTATTAACCCATTAGCCACTGCTACAGGGCAATGGGAATAGACGGTCTAAGTGCCAGAAAGGGCGCATCTAATTATAGATTTGCCTTTTCTGGGTGCCTGGGGGCAGATGTTAGTAAATGCACCCTCCCTCGGCTATTATTATCTGCCCCCACTCGCTGGCTTTGTCTGTCTGGTTGAGAAAATAGGGCGGGAGCCCACGCATTTTTTTTTCAACGAATTTACACCTTTAATTAATCCCTACATGTGTGAAATTTTGCACACATACACTCATGTAATTGTTAGTGAAAACCATATATCAAACTACATGAAATGACATGGTTAACTGTATGTAAACCATGTGTCATTTCATGTCGGGTCTGTAATTTCACAAAAGCCGGCTACTGAATTAGCGGCTATTACAGTTTGTAGAAGTGTATGAACTATAAATATATATATGTATTCTATGTGTGTATATGTATTGTTTCTATTCTTTATTAAAGCTGTCAGTGTGATTTTACAGTATAGCCGGGGATGAATTGCCGCTTTTAAGGACCGTGGATACGCAAGTCACACATGCGGTCCGTTTGTAATCCGATTTTTCATCGCAACCATAGACTTGCATTGGCGATAGTCGACCCACAATCGGTGACAATCACAGCATGCTGCGATTGCACTCGCACGTTTAAAACGGACCACAAAAAAACTGATACTGGGAGCTGCTCCATAGATTAACATTGGTCCGACTGCAATGCAATATTTCATCGCATTGCAGTCGTCCGATTTTTGTCGCCAGTGTGACCCCGGCCTAAAAGTCACTGACAGATGAAGACATTTGAGAAGATCCAGACAACATCTAATGTCTATGATCAGCCATATCAAGTCATCTCCACTAGATATAAAACATACACTGAATGGCCACATTACTAGAGACACCAATCTAATAACACGTAGGATTTTCTTTGCCCTTCAGAACCTCAGATATTAATAACTTCATAGATTGCATAAGGTGTTAAAATTGATCCCCAGGAATACTGTCCCATGCCAACAGGATAGGTTCATGACCCCTTGAGGAAGCGACTATCACGCTCGCGAAATGCGCGTTGGGGATCGTGGCTGCACCTTGGACCAGGAGTTACTGTTTTTATGGGTATGAACTCTGCATTTTTACATTCTTTGTTACTGCACATCGTCCTATGACAACTATATCCACAGTACATTCTAGGCTGTTACATGTACATGGTCTGGTTTGGGTGGATTCATTCAGTTCCTCACAATTAATTTGGGTGGATGGTTTGTTCCATCCATTTCTCTTTCCATGAGGCCCTACACTAGGATTATTTATTAGTGGGTGTTGTCTTAGTTCTGATGTGCTGGCCTGGTCCGAATTTGTGGCTGCTCTATTTCTGTTTTCCTTGTGGATCATATTACTTTCCATACATATTCAGAATATTTTAATGTTCTTGTAATTCAGGGGTCCCCAACCTGTAGCTCGGGAGCCACGTGTGGCTCGCGGTCCCATGAATTGTGGCTCACGACTGTCTGCCAGCTTGGTGCATTAGCTCTAGGTCTAGCAAACAGGTATGAAGAGAACATATCAAAATGGTGAATTTTGTGAGTAGCCCTGCACAGAAGAGCAGATCTGGATGCACATATACTAGTATTAGGGGTTTAGAGATGATTTCGGTATGGTACGCTGAAGGATGATACTACCTGTTAGAGGAGGTTCTTGAAGCTGGATGCGACAGTGTGTTGGGAGTCCTTGATGGGAGTACACTGAATGGGAGTATTGTGGGAATCCCTGGATTTCAGTTTACTTCTTTGGAGTGATTTATGTGGAAAAGCGTTGGTTAGGATTATACCTGTAATGGGGGCTTTGGTTGACACTACTTTTAGGGGGGTGGGAGCTTAATGTGGCTCGCGACCCTCTCTCTAAAGGTGCTGCCACACTTAGCGATCTCGTTAGCGATCACGATAACGACGCAAGCTAACAAGATCGTTGGTGTGATTGCTTTTAGGTCGCTAGTAGCTGCCAAACAGGAGATCTCATAAACGACTCAGCGGTCAGCGATCTCTTTAACGACTTTGGCGGTCGTTAGGATGTCATTAGCATGTACTGAGCGCTTCTGATTCATAGGAATTTCCAGCATCGCTCCTGCTCTCTGCGTCCTGCTAGCCTGCTTTGCAACTTCTGCGATCCTCTCTGTGACGCAAAAGAGAACCTACAGATATTGCGATCCACTCCGTGACGCTAAAAACCCTAGTCCCGCCTGCGCCGCTGTCATATGCGTCACAAACGAGGTCGCTCGTCGTTCGCAAAAGGTGCCAAACACAGCGATATAGGCTCACCAGCGGGACGCCAACGATCAAAAAACGGTCCAGAACGCTAGTGAACGATCAGCGACATCACAGCAGGGGCCATATCGTTGCTACATGCCACACACAACGACGTCGCTAACGAGATCGCTAAATAGTGACGTTTTAGCGATCTCGTTAGCGATCTCGCTTAGTGTGGCATACCCTTAAGCTGAATGTGGCTCCCAAGGTCAGAAAGGTTGGGGACCACTGTTGTAATTGATATTTATTAGATATATTTTGTATCAATAAAAATTGGCACTTATTTAATATATGGTGACTCAGGTTCTCCTTTTTCAATTTAGGATAGGTTCATGTAGTTGCCGCAAATTAGATGAAATAGCTGAGATGCTATGAAAAAACAATTTTACCCCGTCCCAGAGATGCTTTATAGGGTTAAGATCTGAGGACTTTGAAGGCAGAAAACATGAAAAACTGACTGTCATATTCCTGGTGTAAAGGAATTGAAGATCCTGGCACCTAACAGAATTAGTACTGTAACTATATGGTTAATGCTATAGTTTATTGTAGTCACTTGTATGTGATAGTTATGGACTGAAGGCAACTGGGCAGGGGAGAGTTACAGAGGACCCAGGGTACAGCCCTGTAGCTGGGCAGGGGAGAGTTACAGAGGGTCAGCCACTGGAGGGTAAGGCTCAGGGCAGGGGAGAGTTACAGAGGGTCAGCCCTGCACCTGGGCAGGGGAGAGTTACAGAGGGTCAGCCCTGCAGCTGGCAGGGGAGAGTTACAGAGGTCAGCCCTGTAGCATGGGCAGGGGAGAGTTACAGAGGGTCAGTCCTGCAGCTTGCCAGGAGAGTTACGGAGGGTCAGCCCTGCAGCTGGGCAGGGGAGAGTTACACAGGGTCAGTCCTGCAGCTGTGCAGGGGACAGTTACAGAGGGTCAGCCCTGCAGTTGGGCAGGTGAGGGATACAGATGGTCAATCCTGCTGCTGGGCAGGGGAAAGTTACAGAGGGTCAGCCATGCAGGTGGGGGGAGGGGGGAGTCTTGGGAGACATTTCTAGATGGTTCACTGTATACACAGTAGACTCTAATTGTACATTTTTCCTATATGGAGCTCTGTAGAGTGAGGTTGTGCTATTGCTCATAGTTTGCACTTGAGGCATGATATTAGGTGTGCATTCCAAGCGTGACAGTTGCATAGAAATACATGCTGTCATGCTTGGGACGGGAGAGCTGCCGGCCAGTTTGAGTATTGTGATGCAATTCCCATCCGAGTTATACATCTGACTCTTCACTTATACTGGTGGACAAAACAAAACTGAACACAAGACCTTCACAGCCGTCCACAACTCATAGGGAATATCTCATGACACTTTCTCTCCATCTACCTGATGATCCTGAGGAACATTGGGATCTTCTTGTTTACAGTCCTGTGGAAGAAGAGGAAGGGGACATCTCTCTGGTGTTGACCGCTTACTGGATAGAACTGAAAGGAACACATACAGGGAATGAATTCACTCTTTACATACAGATAATTATAGGCCGTGTGTATTTAGTCCTGTCTATTACCTGGAGATGTGAGGGGCTGGGGAACCTCCATCATGATGTCCTTGTACAGATCTTTGTGTCCTTCTAAATACTCCCACTCCTCCATGGAGAAATAGACGGTGACATCCTGACACCTTATAGGAACCTGACACATACAATGATACCGTCATCCCCCGTTCCCTCCATAGTGTTACTGTATAATGTCCCAGCAGTGTCACCTCTCCAGTCAGCAGCTCAACCATCTTGTAGGTGAGTTCTAGGATCTTCTGGTCATTGATATTCTCATGTATCAGGGGGTGAGGTGGAGGCCCTGTGATTGGGCTCAGGGGTCTTCCCCACCACTCAGACACAGGGGCCTGACAGCGCTCACTAGAGGTCTTCTTCACTACTGTGTAATCCTGGTTATGGAGAGACACATTAATAAATCTCACTACAGACATTTCCAGAGTCCTCACCTCTCCAGTTCTGTCCATCTGTTATCCCCATAGATAAGAATGATGTAATGTGATGTCATCAGAATCTCTCACCTCTCCAGTAAGCCGGAAGAGGATCTCTAGGGTGAGGTGTAATATCCTCTCCGCCATCTTGTCCCTGTCCCTATCCATCCTTGTAGGGTCACTCTGGAGAATTCTCTTATATAGAAGATCTCCACTGAGAGGATGCGATATTGTAGGGACCTGAATGGGGAGAAGATGACGATGTAACATCATAAAGATCCCATGTAAGAAATCTCCGGAGCTGTTACCGGCGTCACATGATCACTACATCCAGTCATGGCCTCGTCCTGCCCCCGGTATAACACACAGTCCCATTATAGTCACATACAGAGATTTATCACGGAACATCTCCAATCCAGCACCAAAAACATAGAAATAATCTAAAGAAAATCTAAATTAACTGACTCTTTGTTAAATAATTATTCCATGAAAAAAAGATATAAAGTGAAGGGAACATCCACAGAGATAGGGACGGCAGAATCGGGGACGTCAGTAACAGATAATGATAGAACAATAATATAAACTACAGCAAATTGTAATCCCAGTAAATGTGAGTGTCCCAGAAAGGCGCTGCATAAATCGAGAAAACCGAGAAGGGGATATGTGTCAGGGCAGAAATAATCACCGTATATACTTGTGTAAAAGCCAACCCAAGTATAAGCCGAGGCACCTAAATTTGCCACGAAAAACTGGGAAAACTTATTGACTCGAGTATAAGCCGGATATGCATTGTCCCCTCATCCCTATCCTAGTATGCATTGTTCCTCAACCCCATCCTTTTAAGCATGGCCCCTTATCCCTATCCTTGTCTGCATGGCTCCTTATCCCTATCCTTGCATGTATGGCTCCTCATCCCCATCCTTGTTTGCATGGCTCCTTATTCCCATCCTTGTCTGCATGGCTCCTTATTCCATATCCTTGTCTGCATGGCTCCTTATCCCTATCCTTGCATGCATGGCTCCTCATTCCTATCCTTGTATGCGTGGCCCCCCATGAGAAAAGCATCTTGTTCTGGTGCCAGCAGCTCCAGCGGCCGGGAGATCACGTGTCCCCGCTCATTAAGGGAATGTATAATCACCTCTCTCCAGGCCTATGGGAGTGGAGAGGGGTGAATATTCATTACCTTAATGAGTGTGCACCCATGATAGTCCAGCAGCTGCTGGAAGCCGGTGGCTGCGACTAACTGTGCGAGAGAAATGAATATTTATTGCCAGTGCAGTGAATATTCATTTGTCTTTAGCAGCGGGCACAGGCTTTAGCCGCAGCCGCCGTCTCCTGCCTCCTGTGACCCGCTGCTCCGCCGCTCCCCCTCCCCCACCATCTTCGTCAATGATTCGTGTATAAGCCGAGGGGGGCATTTTCAGCACAAAAAAAAGTGCTGAAAAACTCAGCTTACACATGAGTATATATGGTATACTAATGATGTGGAAGGTCGGCTCACTAACCTGCTCCTCGAGGTAGACACAGACACGTAGGGTTAAAGTCTCTGGGTGGTTTATTGCATCATAAACCAAAAAACCCCAAATGGTAACAGAAAAACAGCCTTTCTGGCTCAAAAGAATATAAACAGTTCATACACAGTCCTGCCTAGCACTTCTGGGACAACACATATGGCAGCTCTCACAGGAGCTTCAGTATAGAGACTTCCTTGCTTCCACATAACACAGTCAGAGGTAAAAAAAAACCCCTACTCACTCACCTAAAAACCCACCCCTAACATGGCCGCTTAACTCCTTCAGCACATAGCATGCTGAAAAGAAACTTATGGGATTCTAGATCATGGAGGAAAGCAATCTCCGTGGCACATATCTCCCCTCACATACAGTGCAAGTGATCGTGTCACAATGACTAAAAAATAATAAACACAACAGTATAGAAGTGCGCACACAGAGCGGCCGATGTAACTGACCCTGCGGTCACATGTGCACAGAGGCAGAGATACCAGGATGTACAGAAAAGAGGGAGGATGTGGAGGATATTAACCCCATTTACAGGAGTTACCCAGTCAGGTGGTAGAGTGGGACTGCTAGGGAAAAATGGGGGAGGACAATATTGAAAAGACCATACAAAGAGAGATAATTAATAAATGCACACAGTCACAGTCTGTCACATGTATACAAGATGGTTTTAGTTCCCGTTTCCCAGCCCTGATTCTTCATCTCTGGCTCCAATCTGCTTTCTTGCCTCATTCCTCCTGCCTGGACATTTTTCATTAAGTCTCTTGCCTGTGCACATGCGGTGGTCTCCATCGGGCCAGCACATTCTCTGCCACGTCTATATGATGTGGCTCTCGTCTCAGCCTCCCTGCCCTCGTCATTGACAATGCCGGGCTTGCCATCACGTGACCCATCCCACCTCCAATGACGCAGAGAGGGGTGTGTTTGCCTTCTGAAGTTGTCCAGTAACTGCTCCAATGTCGGCAATGGTATACTGTGACAGAGCAGTTCTGATTGGCTCACAGGAGGTTAAATAGTTTTCTCCATTGGTTTGATGGCACCCCCTGATGAAGGCTAGTGCCGAAACGCACTTTGGGGCTGAGGCCATCCAGTCATGAGGAACATATGGATAAATATTAGTCCTTTACTTTTTCTCTTCATATTTGCAGCCCTTATTCACAACCTCTAGCTTTACCTCACTATATACCACTAGCACTTGGGCTTGTATGTTATTGGGTGAATGACATCTTTCTCCCATTATGTACTTATTGGTATACATTTTTCTTACACCATCATCTCAATGTACTCGCTTCCCCTCCTGCTGTTTGTCGCTGTCTAGTGTTTCCCTTATTTTTAAACGACTTGTCTTTTATGTACTATTTCTATACAATCATATATAGTACTTTTGTACCTTTTCTTGGCTGTACACAATTATTGTAGGTTGTTTGTATATCAGGTGCTCTACAGCCACCTATTATTTTTTTGTTACGTGCTCAACTTTGGTGCTTTGAATTAATTTCACCCATTTAATACTACAGTCTCACTATTTATGCACCATTTTGCGGTATTGCCACTTTTGCTCCCAGTACAGGTAGTAGAGTGGGACTGGAGACAGAGGACATAAAAAGGGCTGAAGGGGAAGGACGATTGTCATGGTTCCACCCCTCAGTATTTCTGGTATACAGTTAGTGACAGCTCAGTCATCCAGTGTGGAGCAGGGGTATGTTGAGCTGCCAGTGTGTTGATGGACAGCTCGGCCGTCCAATCTGAGACTGGGAGGCACTGGCTGTCTCCAGGGATTCATTATCCCAGGTGATTGCCAGGCTATTTAATGGAGCTGTTTCTCCCAGACCTCTGCCAGTTGTACGTTCAGCTACTGTGTGGTTTGTCTCTCTGCGCCTTATGTTCTGTTTGTAGATATTTTGTTACCTGACCTTGGATCTCATTCTGACCATCAGTCTGCTCTGATCTGCTATCATCCTGGTATTCTGACTTCAGAACTTTACCTGACTACATCTTTGTCTCTTCCTTCTATTTTGACGTATCTTCCTGCCTTCTGACCCCGGACTCCTTGACTACCCCTAATGTCAAAATGCAAAAAGTTGAACCGCACCCTAAAGATTGAAGTCTATATAAGACAAAATGAAGGCCGTCTCACGGCATACAAGAAGATAGCAATATAGCGATAATATAAATCAGCATATGTGAATAAATATAGAGAGATCAGCAATAACATGCAGACAAACTGACATCAGTGTGGTCTGTATGTAAAACGTAATACAAAAAAAAAATACTCTCAGTGGAAAAAAAAACAATAATAAGCTTCAAGTTACGATACCTTTTAATGGCTTACAAAAATAAAATAAATTATGTTACAAATCGAGCTTTCAAGACTTCTTAGGTCTCTTCATCAGACATGGTATAACAAACTATCTGAACAGCGATGAGTGAAAACAAACTAAAGTTCGGGGTTAATACCAGAAGGTGCCGAACTCCAAAAACGTGCCGAATAAAGTTTGTTGAAAGGCTGCAGCGCAGCGAATCAACAAGCTTTTAGGTAGTGGGCACTTCCAGAGCCATCCCGTCATGCCAAGTATTGGCATGGCTGTAATTGGCCGCCAGCCACAACACTTGACCCACAGTATATAAACAGCGGGTCACGGCTTGCGCCGCCATTTTACGTTTAGCCTGGTGCAGCGTACTCCAACAGCCCGAAAATTGTTGTGCAATTTCTCCAAAGTACCCGGATACCCCATATGTGGGAGAAAGCTATTGTTTCGGCGCACTGCATGGCTTGGAAGGGAAGTAGTGGCGTTTTGGAAAGCAGACTTTGATGAGGGCGTCATGTTGTGTTTGGAGAGCCCCTGATGTGCCTAAACAGTGGAAACCCCCGCCACAAGCAACACCATTTTGTAAACTACACCCCTTAAGCAATTTATCTACAGACAGTTATAATAATGATTATAATGCTTTTGGTTTTACTGGTGTATGAATTTGTAATGTGGTGGTATGAATAAGTTGTGCGGAGTACATCAGATTATAAAAGTGCGCTGTGTCAACAGTGTAAAACCAAATTTTTTAAGTTTATGGAAGTATGGTACACTTTGAAGCAGTCCTTAATGCAAAGGCCAGGTTTTGCAATGGTAATATGGGTCCTTTCATATTTAAATGTTAACCTGGTACAATATAAGCACTAACAGTTTCAGTAGTACTGGGACCCTCACCTTCCTGAGAGACAAACATTAGGGCCTTGATGACTACCTCCTGTAACTGAAGGAAGGTCCCCATATTGCCTGTACAACGAAACAGCACAAAAGCATTGTACAGTGGCATCTGTACGATGTGCACGGTCAATTTTTTGTAACATACTTTAGCTTTTCGTATGGCACTGTACAGTTTAAGGATCTGATCTGAGAGATCAACAACCCCCCATGAACTTATTATAATCCAGGATATAATCTGGCTTTGAGACTTTTGGTGTGGTACTTTGGACAGTTACAGGGGAATTGTTGTCACGGTTGTCAAGATTAGAACATCCCTCGTCAGTATACTTGATCACCAGCATGTTGTCGCTACATTGATCTCTTCTGTCGCCTTTCTCGGCAGTTGCCCAATTGTAACGTCCCTGCTGGCACGACAGCATGGCTTTCCATCTCCCTTACTGACCTCTACGGCCCATGCTGTGAGTTCTGCCCTCTGCCGGCTCCTTGCTGTGAACCTCATGTCCTTGCTTTCTGCATACTTCCTGGCTGTATGCTTAGGGTGGCGGCCCCAACACTTCCTAAGTCTTATAGAGACAGTGTGCACCTTCCTAACGTGTCCCCAACCTATTGCCAAGAGGTACCGGCTAGTTAAGGAATCTCCACCACTTGGAGATGCCTGAGCAACAAACTCTTTCAGTCTGTATTTGGCTACTGAGTTGCCAGGTCCTGTCCTGCTATTTCTCTTGTTCCTCCTCCCAGGGGGCTGCATACCCTGGCCCGTATCCTGTCTCTCGTTTCCGCCTTCTTGGGGGCTGCAAACCCAGGCCTGAATCCTTGATCCTGTTCCCATACCGGACCCTGTCTGAACTGAGTCCTATTCTTGTACCTATCTGTATCCTTGTCTGTAGCCTTCCTTACGCTGCTGTGTATCCTTGCATTTTCTTCTGCTCTGCTCTCGGCTCCGCAACCTGCAGCTCTGCTCACTGCAACCTGCAGTCCTGCTCTGCTCGCCGCACTCAGCGGCTCTGCTCTGCATTCCGCTCCTTGCGGTTCTGCTCCGCATCCTGCGGGTCTTTGTCCTTCCAGTCTGAACTGCTTCCTACCTGTTCCCACACACAACTCATACCTGTCTGTCTATCTGTCCTTCCTGAATCAGTTCCAGCTCCTCCAGTCTGAACATGTCACTACTTGTTTCCATGTACCACTCATACCTGCCCGTGCTCCTGTCCCTTCCGAGTCAGTTCCTATTCCTACTGTCTGAGCAGTGCCAGCCGTGCCCGTCGACACTTGCCCGCACTTGTCATAGTGTTCTGTTCCCCAGTGGGATCAGCTGCTACAGCCAGACACTGCCCTGGAGTGGTACCTGGCAGCTACCTGCCACACAAGCCTGACCTCACCATCAGAGGCTCCAGCAAACACCAAGGTAGCTGCTTAGTCACGACCCTTCATTGGTAGTCTGGTTTGTGGCACAGTGGGGCCACAATCCCACGCTTGCGCTGCACAGCCAGGGCACGAGTGTTACACCAATTAGAGGCTTAGGGAGGCCTCTGATTTTTTTGCACGGTGCTACATGCTACTGTGCCTCCGACAAAAAGGGTATTGAAGCGAGGGATGCTGGTGTAAAAGTTATCTATGTAGAGGTGATAACCTTATTTTAACTGTGGGAGTAGCAATTCCCACACAATCTTCCCACTCACCCCCACTACAGGGAGCATTGCATTCTGGGGGTGGTCAATGCGGATGTCCTTCCCTTCATAGACCCTAAAGCTATGGGTGTACCCTAAGGTAATCTCGCACAGCTTGTACAATTTAATTCCATATCTGGCCCTGTTACTGTGCATGTATTGTTAGAATTTTAGCCTCTCTTTGAAATGAACCAGAGATTTATCTATAGAGACGTCCCTATGGGAGTATATAATGCAAACATTTTTGGGTCTCTTCAAATCTTGCCCTTGCCATGGCCATACAAAATACCAGTGTGCTGTAGAGTATATCAGCACTCCAGTATTGCTGAAGCTGTGGTTTTCGGACTACGTCCATATGCAGCATAATGCCCCAAAATGTTAATTTCTGCTGCATTTACAGGGGCCCATATGAAGTATGACAACGTCGTAGTTTGGGTGAAAAATTGATGGGCATACAAATTTGTCTGGGTCCCCATAAAACTTATTAATTCCTCACTGAAAGAAAAATGTGAAAAAGTCCATTTTAGTGAGGCCTCTAGCGTCAAACTGGATTACTGGGTTGCCCATGAAATCTGGAATAACAGGCTGATAATTATTTTGGGGGGCGAAGTCCATATCGGATCGATTGCTGTAGGGGTTGCCTTGGTCATAGGGCGCCTTGCTGGGGGTCCTTCTGTAGGGGGGAGGCTGGGACGATGTCAACTTTGCGACAACAAAGTGTTGTTAGGATGTTGTGTGAAGTTTTATCTATTGGATCTATAGGATGTGACGTTTTATCTATTAATGTTATTAGTATGATAATGTAATGTTATGTTTTATCCCTATGGCCGGTGTTGTGTCCGGTTCTCCTACAGGCTATGCCTAAGGCCGTCCCTGGGAATGCAGGAGGTCTGTCCACTAAAAGAACCATACAGTAGATATACAGTGTGCACTACACTAGGATTAGATAGTTAATAGAGTTTGAATTAGCTCACAGTTTAGGAGGGTTAGATCTAGTTCAACCCCGGAGCCTTTGTTGTTTTTGCGTCTTTGTTTTTCGCTCCCCTGCTTCCCATATTTTTCCGTCAATATGGCCATGTGATGGCATGTTTCTTGAGGGGCAAGTTGTACTTTTGAACGACACCATTGGTTTCACCATATTGTGTACTCAAAAACGGGAAAAAAAATTCCAAGTGCGGTGAAATTGCAAACAAAGTGCAATTCCACAAAGTTTTTTGGGATTTTTTTTACCATGTTCACTAAATGCTGAAACTGACCTGCCATTATGATTCTCCAGGTCATTACGAGTTCATAGACACCAAATATGTGTAGGTTCTTTTTTATTTAAGTGGTGAAATAAAAAAATCCAAAGTTTGTTTAACCCCTTCCCGACCCATGACGCCTACGTAGGCGTCATGAAAACCAGTGGCATCCCGACCCATGACGCCTACGTAGGCGTCATGCTATAAATCATGTTCCTGCAGGTCGGGTGACCGGGTTCATTGAAAGGTCACCTGACCTGCAGTTACAAGACCCTTTGTGCATCACCACAGTGGGGGTGGCTTAACCCCCCCCCGTGGCTACGATCGCTCTGATTGGCTGTTAAAAGTGAAACAGCCAATCAGAGCAATCTGTAAAATTTCACCACTGAAATCTGGTGAAATATTACAATCCCGCCATGGCCGATGCTGCAATAGCATCGGCCATGGCTGGACACCTAGTTCCCACCCTCCCCACACCGAGTGACGGCGGCGAACGATCCGCTCCCCTCAGCTCCGGTCCGCTCCCCTCGCCTTCCGCTCCGCGCCCTCAGCTGTCCTCACCTCCCCGGTCCTCTGTTGGCCCTCGATCCATCCCGGCGTCCGTCCGGGACTCTTCATGGGCGCCGCCATCTTGGAAAATTGGGTCACTTGTGGGGAGTTTCTATTGTTTAGGCACATCAGGGGCTCTGCAAACATAACATGACGCCCGCAGACCATTCCATCAATGTCGGCATTTCAAAGCGTCACTACTTCCCTTCCGAGCCCCAACGTGTGCCCGAACAGTGGTTCCCCCCCACATATGGGGTACCAGTGTACTCAGGACAAACTGTACAAGAACTTTTGGGGTCCAATTTGTCCTGTTACCCTTGTGAAAATAAAAAATTGCAGGTTAAAAAAATCAGTTTTTGAGGAAAAAAATTATTTTTTAATTTCACAGCTCTGCATTATAAACTTCTGTGAAACACGTGGGGATTCAAGGTGCTCACCACACATCTGGATAAGTTTCTTGGGGATCTAGTTTCCAAAATGGGGTCAGTTGTGGGGGGTTTCTACTGTTTAGGCACATCAGGGGCTCTGCAAACGTAACATGACGCCCGCAGACCATTCCATGAAGTCGGCATTTCAAAGCGTCACTACATCCCTTCTGAGCCCTGACGTGTGCCCAAACAGTGGTTCCCCCCACATATGGGGTACCAGCGTACTCAGGAAAAACTGGACAACAACTTTTGGGGTCCAATTTCTCCTGTAACCATTGTGAAAATAAAAAATAGGGGGCTAAAAAATCATTTTTTGAGAAAAAAAAATGATTTTTTATTTTCACGGCTCTGCGTTATAAACTTCTGTGAAGCACCTGGGGGTTCAAAGTGCTCACTGTGCATCTACATAAGTTCCTTAGGGGGTCTAGTTTCCAAAATGGGGGCATTTGTGGGGGAGCTCCAAAGTTTAGGTACACAGGGGCTCTCCAAACACAACCTAGTGTCCGCTAACGATTGGAGCTAATTTTCCATTAAAAAAGTCAAATGGCGCTCCTTCCCTTCTGAGCCCTGCCGTGCGCCCAAACAGTGGTTCCCCCCCCACATATGGGGCACCATCGTACTCAGGAAAAATTGGACAACAACTTTTTGGGTCCAATTTATCCTGTTCTACGTTTATAATCTTCTGTGGAGCACTTGGGGGTTCAAAGTGCTCACTACACATCTAAATAAGCTCCTTGGGGGTCTAGTTTCCAAAATGGGGTCACTTGTGGGGGGTTTCTACTGTTTAGGCACATCAGGGGCTCTGCAAACGCAACATGACGCCCGCAGAACATTCCATCAAGTCTGCATTCCAAAATGGCGCTCCTTCCCTTCTGAGCTCTCTCATACACCAAAACAGTGGTTCCCCCCCACATATGGGGTATTGGTGTACTCAGGACAAATTGCACAACAACTTTTGTGGTCCAATTTCTCCTGTTACCCTTGTGAAAATAAAAAATAGCGGGCTAAAAAATCATTTTGAGGAAAAAAAATGATTTTTTTATTTTCACTGCTCTGCGTTATAAACTTCTGTGAGCACTTTGGGGTTCAGAGTGCTCACAACACATCTAGATAAGTTCCATAAGGGGTCTAGTTTCCAAAATGGTGTCACATGTGGGGGGGTTTTCACTGTTTAGGCACACAGGGCTCTCCAAACGCGTCATGGTGTCCGCTAACGATTGGAGCTAATTTTCCATTCAAAAAGTCGAATGGCGTTTCTTCCCTTCTGGGCCCTGCCGTGCGCCCAAACAGTGGTTTATGACCACATATGAGGTATCTGTGTACTCAGGATAAATTGCACAACAAATTTTAGGATCCATTTTATCCTGTTGCCCATGTGAAAATGAAAAAACTGAGGCTAAAAGAAAATTTTTCTGAAATAAAAAGTACTTTCTTTTTTTAACGGATCAATTTGTGAAGCACCTGGGGGTTCAAAGTGCTCACTATGCATCTAGATAATTTCCTTGGGGGGTCTAGTTTCCAAAATGGGTCACTTGTGGGGAGCTCCAATGTTTAGGTACACACGGACTCTCCAAATGCGACATGGCAACCGCTAAATATTCCAGCATATTTTCCATTCAAAAAGTCAAATGGCGCTCCTTCCCTTCTGAGCCATGTCGTGCGCCCAAACAGTGGTTTATGACCACATATGAGGTATCGGTGTACTCAGGAGAAATTGGCCAACAAATTTTAGGATCCATTTTATCCTGTTGCCCATGTGAAAATGAAAAAATTGATGCTAAAAAAAAATTTTTGCTGGAAAAATGAAAATGTCCATTTCCATTTTTTCCTTCCACGTTGCTTTAGTTCCTGTAAAGCACCTAAAGAGTTAATAATCTTCTTGAATGTAGTTTTGAGTAGCTTGAGGGGTGCAGTTTTTATAATGGTGTCACTTTTGGGTATTTTCTGCCATATAAACCCCTCAAAGTGACTTTAAATGTGAGGTGGTCCATGAAAAAAAATGGCTTTGTAAATTTTGTTGTAAAAATGAGAAATCGCTGGTCAACTTTTAACCCTTATAACTACCTAACAAAAAAAAAATTGTTTCCAAAATTGTGCTGCTGTAAAGTAGACATGTGGGAAATGTTATTTATTAACTATTTTGTGTCACATAACTCTTTGGTTTAACAGAATAAAAATTCAAAATTTGAAAATTGCAAAATTTTCACCAAATTTCCATTTTTTTCACAAGTAAACGCAAAAATTATCGACCTAAATTTACCACTAACATGAAGCCCAATATGTCACGAAAAAACAATCTCAAATCTCTAGGATCCGTTGAAGCGTTCCTGAGTTATTACCTCATAAAGGGACACTGGTCAGAATTGCAAAAAATGGCAAGGTCTTTAAGGTCAAAATAGGCTGGGTCATGAAGGGGTTAAAAAAAATTGTTAATAAACTACAATAACATGGCACTCAAAGAACTGGTATAGATATAGGTGCACAAGTAGGGTCTCCAGCCCAAATATTAGAATCAAAACAAAACTTGGCACTCAAATGTTGAATAGTGGACAAAAAAAGGTAATAGTTGCTGTGGTTATTTCTTTTATTTGCATCCGTAAAAGAAAAGAATGATGTACATAACAGATTAACGTTTTCGGCTATAAACCATCAGCCTTCCTCAGACAATATGTACAATTTTTGCACTGTAATATATCAAGACAACATAAGAAAATATTGTGAGTACACACACAAAAGAGTTTACAACATTGGATGCAAAATTGAAAGCAACAGATGTAACATACTATAAGCATATTGGTTGTGAATAAGACATGTCAAAAACTGTGGAATCTCACACGGCTTGTTTATCCAGAGGTGCTCAGTGAACGTTTGAGAAGGTTTCGTTAAGGACATATTTTATAATATCACAAAGACTAGAGAAAATAAGTAGATGTAAGCCAAATACCAAAAAAGGATATAGAGATCACCCAGTCAAAATGTTGTGATCTATTCAATCATGTGATATATGGAGAGCAATACCTGTAATGGAATAGTAGTTTTTTATTATACGGTGATAATAACCCAAGTAAAGAAGGGAAGAATGATACGCAGAGGGGAATGACCAAAAGGACAAGGATCACAGGGCGGCAAAGGAAGAAGAAAAGGAAAAGAAAAGGAAAAAGAAGAAAAGACAGGGAAAAGAGAAGGAAAAACAAAAAAAGGAAAAGTACCTTTGACAAAACGGATGTGGTAAAATAAAATGAACCACAGGAGTAAAGTAACTATAAAAAAGAGAGAAACAGTAAAGTAATACAGCTGTAATGCCTAAAGGTGAAATTGTGTACTTAATGTAGAAAGTAGAACCTTGGAAATACCTTGAAAATGGTATCCAATGTTTAGGGAGTGAGCGCTGGTAGCAAAGAGGCTATTAGAGTTAAAGCGCTGTAGGAGAACAAATATAGCTATTAATGTAAACACTACAAAATAAGTGCACAAAGAAATTGCCATAGAACTGCCAAAGTAGGAGAATTACCTGAGTGGAGCTACCCTGAATCCTACCCAAACGAGGGCTGAAGAAATGAAAAGAAAGTAGCATAAATGGGAGTGAATTAGAAGGGTGTGCTGTGGAAAACATGTGCATAGAGGGTTAAATACCTGGGGAGGAGGCCACATTGGAAGACAAAAAGACGGGCGCTAATGGCTACAATAGTAGCAATGGGAAGGCGCTGTAAAAGGAAAAGAATTGTCAAAGACAGACGATGAGAGGAGCGCAAACGAAAGCGTCACAAAGATTGTGGGAGATATTACCTGGTAATGCTTGCAGGGGCTGATGTGGCCGTCTGGAGGTAGGACGCTATGTGCGCCCTACTTCCGGGTTTAAGAAGGCCCCAGGCGCCGCGTCATAGTGACGTTGAGTCATGTGACGCATGCGCAGTAGCTGGGCTGGAGAGCGAGACCTCCTGGGGAGGAGAAACTAGAGGGACCGCGTCATAGTGACGCGGACTGTGGGGGCGCATGCGCACTGGGATGAAAAGGAGAAAAAGGAGATAGTAGCGTCATATGACGCTGTGAGCTGAGTAGAAAACAAGGAAAACAAAAAGAAATTAGTGGGAGAAATAAGAGAAGAATAGGGAGAGGAAAAATGTGAAATGGGGACATAAAGGGAATGAGAAAAACAAAGGAGAGATGGGAGAAAAACAAAGGAAGGCAGAAAAAGGCAAAAATAAAAGGAATGAGGTATGAAACAAGGGGGGAAAAAAGAAGAAAAAAGGGGGAAGAATATGAAAAGGGAAAACACAGGGGTATGGGGAGACATGGTGTAACCATACAATACCATAGTGGTGGAAAAGCAGAGTGCGTGAGACCAATATGGGATCAGCGATTCTAGGAAGTAGAAGATACAGACAATTATTCAATTAATAAAGGGTACAAATCATGAACAAATGTTACATAAGACATGTAGGCGACCTAAAGGAAAGCTGAGACATCATAGTCCCTGTTAAGACCTCTCGGTTCCAAAGTTTGAAAAGTGAAAATCCAAAAGGCTTCACGTTTCTTAAGCATTTTGACCCTATTAAGTCCTCTCCTGTTAACATCGATATACTCCAAAACCTGAAATCTAAGTTGAGCAATAGAATGATTGTACTCGTGAAAATGATGAGGGAGAGGAAGGTGTGTTTTGTGACAGCGTATGTTGGATTTGTGCTGTGAAATTCTGTCACGGATGGGTTGCGTTGTCTCCCCAATGTAAGCAAGTCCACATGGACATTTAATTAGATAAATGACATAAGAGGATTCGCAGGTGAAGAATCCCTTAATAGGAAAACCTTGACCCGTTTGTGGATGATATGCTACGGGGCCCTTAAGAACATTATTGCACTGTAAACAGTGAAGGCAAGGGAATGTACCCTGTCGTTGTGTCCGCAAGAATGTCTGTCTGGAGACAATATGGCTAGAACCCACATCTGCCGTCACCAATTTGTCCCTGAGATTGTGGGGACGGCGGTAACAACTTAAGAATGGGACCTGAAATTCGGTTATATTAGGATAGCTTTTGGTGAGAATATTCCAATGCTTTCTTATGGAAGATAAGATGAGGTTGGAGAAAGGGTGATATGTAGTTACGAATGGAACCCTTTTGGTGTTTGATTGTCCAGAGTCCCTAGTCCTATGCTGTTTTGCCTTATCTAGTATCAATGGAGAATATCCCCTATGAAGAAATTTGATCTCCATTTCCTGTATTCTGCACTCTTTAGTTATCTCATTAGATACAATTCTATTAACTCTGCCAAACTGTGAAATAGGTATGGAATTTTTCATGGCAGGGGGATGACAACTGTTGAAATGTAGAAGACTATATCTATCAGTTGGTTTCTGATATAGGTCACTTGTGAGTAGTCCACCATGACCTCTACTAATGAGTGTGTCGAGAAAATTGATACTGTTTTTATTGTGTTGCAGGGAGAATTTTAGCTCGGGCCAAATGTTGTTCAGGTGCTCATTGAACTGTATGAGTGATTCACCGGGGCCGTCCCAAATGCAAAAAATGTCATCGATATATCTGCGCCATACGATGGAATGTTTTTGAAATAAAGGATGGTTGTAAACAAAGTCATCTTCAAAAACTGACATATATGCATTAGCGTAGGGCGGAGCCATGTTTGAACCCATAGCGGTCCCTTGTTGTTGTACATAGAACGTGTCCTCAAAGAGAAAGTAGTTCTCTTTGAGGACTAACTCAAGAAAGTCAGCACATAGGTGACGGATACTCATGTCAGTGCCATGTTGTTGTAAGAGTCTATCTGTAGCACTCATACCCTTGATGTGGGTGATGGATGTATATAAGCTGCTGACATCCCATGTGACCAGAGTTGCAGAATCTGACAGTGGGCCTAAGGAGGTAATGAGGTGTAGAAACTCATTGGTGTCCAGCAGGAATGATTTGGTGAGTTTAATCAAAGGAGTAAGTAACTTCTCCACTACTATGGCTAGTGGTCAAAGCACAGAATCTGTCAGAGACTATGGGTCGACCGGGGGTTTATGCAAACTCTTGTGGATTTTGGGCAGGATGTAGAATATGGGAGTGATCAGGTCCTTTTTGATGAGATATTCCTTTAATTTTTTGTCAATGGTACCAGCATGAAAATGGCGATCTACCGTGGAGGCGATCTTGGCTCTAATAGACTCCAAGGGATTATGGGGTATTATTTTGTATACCTCCCTATCATTGAGTTGATTCAGGGCTTCCGCCATGTAGTCACTATGGTTCATGACCACAATGGCACCCCTTTGTCAGCCGGTTTTACAATGAGGCTTTTATCGGATGATAAAGCAGTCAGCGCAGATCTCTCAGAAGGCAAAAGATTACTAGGAAAATGAAATTTACCCAAGTTGATATCATGTAGAGATTTAGTAATATCTCTATCCACCAGCGTAATGAATGTTTCCACTGGTGGATAATTCTTAGGTGGCATAAATGTACTAGTCAATCTCAGGCCTAAGCCCTGGAGATCAAGTTTAGCAGAACCTGTGGTAGAAACTGGTGTTGCAGGGACCTGTGTAGCAAAATGAGCCCGAAGTCGTACATTGCGAAAAAACCTTTGCATGTCAATGTTCAGTTCGAATGCATTAAACTTGTATGTAGGACAAAAGTACAAACCCTTTTGTAATGCAGAGAGTTGATGGACATCAAGATGTTTAGAGGAAATGTTGACGACTAGGGGGGGGTGGTGTTATTACCTGGGATCTGGTGGACATCTGATTTCGGTTGTCCCCTGCGGCATTGACCCCCCTCCTCGTCGGCCTCTTGTGCGGCCCCTGCTGTTGCCTAAAAAAGAGGAAGAAAAATTGGAAGTGGTGGAACTTGATGTGCCTGGCCTGCTGTCTGCCGATCCCGAGGAGCTTTGTGAGTTGTGACGTCTGAATGACCGGTTCATTTCTCTCCATTGATAAACCCGATTCTGGAGATAATCCTCCGTGTCCCTGATGAATTTTGTTCTCTTCCTTTTTTCCACATCTAGACGGTACGTGTTTAAGAGTTCCTGGTCTTGTTTTTGAGTTCCTGAAAGGAATCCTGGGTCATCGTGCTCAGTAGTTGTGTCTCGATGGCAGCAATTTGAGATTTGGTAGACTCTAGGCTTTTTTGTAAATAAGAAACGGTAAGTGTCATTAAATCGAATGAACATTTGTTCAAAATTTGTTCAAACTTCGTACAATATTCCCTGTCGTCCTTGAAAAAGGTGGGCTGTAAAGGGACCCTAAGTCCCCTGGGGATCCTATGTACTTTCAGGTATTCGGCTAATGTAATGATGTGTAACTCAGAGTTGATAGCTTTTCTAGTTTCCCGTTCAAAATCACGGTTCTTGATTTCTTGTGTAGGGACTTGTAAAAAATCCTAGACGCAGTGACTCTGGAAAGAATCTCCGCTGTTTCAGAATCGTTGTAGCAAAAAGTTTCGCTAGACATGATCAACGGTGCACATGTGCGGAAAAAGTCAATAAACTACAATAACATGGCACTCAAAGAACTGGTATAGATATAGGTGCACAAGTAGGGTCTCCAGCCCAAATATTAGAATCAAAACAAAACTTGGCACTCAAATGTTGAATAGTGGACAAAAAAAGAAGGTAATAGTTGCTGTGGTTATTTCTTTTATTTGCATCCGTAAAAGAAAAGAGTGATGTACATAACAGATTAACGTTTTCGGCTATAAACCATCAGCCTTCCTCAGACAATATGTACAATTTTTGCACTGTAATATATCAAAACAACATAAGAAAATATTGTGAGTACACACACAAAAGAGTTTACAACATTGGATGCAAAATTGAAAGCAACAGATGTAACATACTATAAGCATATTGGTTGTGAATAAGACATGTCAAAAACTGTGGAATCTCACACGGCTTGTTTATCCAGAGGTGCTCAGTGAACGTTTGAGAAGGTTTCGTTAAGGACATATTTTATAATATCACAAAGACTAGAGAAAATAAGTAGATGTAAGCCAAATGCCAAAAAAGGATATAGAGATCACCCAGTCAAAATGTTGTGATCTATTCAATCATGTGATATATGGAGAGCAATACCTGTAATGGAATAGTAGTTTTTTATTATACAGTGATAATAACCCAAGTAAAGAAGGGAAGAATGATACGCAGAGGGAATGCGTATCATTCTTCCCTTCTTTACTTGGGTTATTATCACTGTATAATAAAAAACTACTATTCCATTACAGGTATTGCTCTCCATATATCACATGATTGAATAGATCACAACATTTTGACTGGGTGATCTCTATATCCTTTTTTGGTATTTGGCTTACATCTACTTATTTTCTCTAGTCTTTGTGATATTATAAAATATGTCCTTAACGAAACCTTCTCAAACGTTCACTGAGCACCTCTGGATAAACAAGCCGTGTGAGATTCCACAGTTTTTGACATGTCTTATTCACAACCAATATGCTTATAGTATGTTACATCTGTTGCTTTCAATTTTGCATCCAATGTTGTAAACTCTTTTGTGTGTGTACTCACAATATTTTCTTATGTTGTTTTGATATATTACAGTGCAAAAATTGTACATATTGTCTGAGGAAGGCTGATGGTTTATAGCCGAAAACGTTCATCTGTTATGTACATCACTCTTTTCTTTTACGGATGCAAATAAAAGAAATAACCACAGCTACTATTACCTTCTTTTTTTGTCCACTATTCAACATTTGAGTGCCAAGTTTTGTTTTGATTAAAAAAAAATTGTGTCATTTTCCGATACCCGCAGCGTCTCCATTTTCCATGATCTCGGGTTGGATGAGGGATTATTTTTTTTTCGTGCTGAGCTGAAGTTTTAAGGATACCATGTTAGTGTAGACATGATCTTTTGATCGCCAGTTATTGCATTTTAATGCAATGTTGCGGCGACCAAAAAAACTAATCCTGGCGTTTTGACTTTTTTCTCATTATGCCGTTTAGCGATTGGATTTAATTCTTTTTTTATATTGATAGATCGGGCGATTCTGAACTTGGCAATTCCAAATTTGTGTAAGTTTGATTTTTTTTATTGTTTTTTTTGAATGGGGCGAAAGTGAGGTGATTTGAACTTTTATATATATATTTTTTTTAATATTTTAAAAACTTTTTTTTTTTTTTTACTTATGGCATGCTTCAATAGTCTCTATGGAAGACTAGAAGCTGCCATATTAACCAGATCGGCTCTGCTATATACAGGCGATGATCAGATCACCTGTATTTAGCAGTATTACTCACTATGAGCGTCGACCAAATAGTAGCGCTCATAGCAATCCGGCATTCACAACCATAGAGGTCTGCAGGAGACCTCTGGTTGTCATGCCAACCCATCGGTAATCCGCAATCATGTGACGGGGTCACTGATGGGTGGGATTTCCGGCACCATTGCTCGAATCGCATGTTAAATGCCACTGTCAAACTTGGGGTTTAAAAGCCGCGGGTGGATCGCCCTTCCATAGAACGTCCCCAAACAGAACGTGGGGAAAAGATGGGGCTCATCTCGGACCCCCATCAAAGGGGGACCAACACTTCATACTGTCAAACCCTTTGTGAAGGGGTTAAAGAAAATGTTCTGGGTTACAGTTTGCAAAATCTAAGGGTATGTCACACGTAGCGTTTTTTACGCAGCGAATCGCTTAAAAATGTTAACAAAAAGCATACCATGCAATCCAGGGGGTTCGCATTGCTGTGCAATGCGCAATTTGCGGGGAGGGGGATTTCCGGGGGCCGCCGGAAGGGAAATATCAAAATTTATTTATTTTTTTTTTTACTTTTTAACTTAACCCCTTTTTAAACAGTTGGTCACATTGTCAGCACTTTTTAATTAGTGTGATAACCGCAATAGTTTTCGGCGATGTTACAGATCGTTGGAAAAAAGCTAGCATTCTGCGTAAAAACGTTTGCAAAAAGCTTGTGTTTGCGGGGAAAAAACCAACTAATTACGTAGCTTTTTTTCCCCGGGGGGGAGTTGCGTAAAGCTCTGCAAAATTTCG